>CM076082.1:40630000-40640000 GCA_038088235.1 Zacco platypus
TTTGTCGTCCTGCAGGATCCACCCATGATGTTCACAGAAGAGTATCAGAAGACGGTCCTGCAGAACTACCACAGCGTGTTCGACCAGAAGAGGAAGGAGTTCGTCATCGGAGAGCTGATCTGGAACTTTGCCGACTTCATGACGGCTCAAGGTCGGAAATTCTCTTTCGCTCCGAGCGAGTTTTTCTGGAACACATTAACCAGCGCGCCGTTCACTCACGCACGCTTTTGATAAGAGAATGAATACGTGTCGGATGGATCGCTGGTTATCAGCAGACTTTATTTGCACATTTTCATGCCACGCATAGTTTTGAAATGAAGGAAAGCGTCCAGAGTTTGATCAAATTTAACACCATCATCATCAGTGATGAAAGGAAGATCTTAATTATCATTTCTTAAATTTGTTGACATAAAAATCTGAAATGTGATTGATTATTAAACGTATTATTGAATCGAACGGCTATGAGTAAAGATGGGCATAATTACATGAAAATGTATTTAAAATAAAACACCTCAGTTTAAATATATCAAATTAAAACACCAAATACTGTGTAAAAATGTTTGAAAATGCTTTTAATCTATCACTATAACGCTGAATTATCTAAATTTGTGTTCATTACTCAGTCTTATCTAGTAAGACTAGTGTTTTTTTTGTGAACATAACAGCTTTAAAACGCGTGTTTTCAATTTACCCTTGAAAAAAACTAGTGCATTTATTAGTATTAAATTAAAGCAATATGAAAACAAATAGTGTCAAACACACCATAAATACGTCTGACACCAAAATCTTTCACGTTTAAAATGGCTACGGTGGAAAGATAATGAAAAAGTGATAATTTCTGTGTTTGTAGTCTTTGCATCTGTTTGTTTCAGGTTTAATTCAGGTCTCTGTTGGAGTAGAATTGACCTTTCGCAAAGCCCCGCCCCCTTTAGTTACTGTTGCTATGTCCGACAACCCATCATCTCTTCATACTAGTTCATTCATAGCATCAAATAAACATGAATGAACATCAGAAGGAATGTTGTTTCAACCAACGTTAATCTACTAACTCCCCTGACCGCTTTGACGGACAAATGGCGGATTCTGGGTTCTGATTGGTCAGATCGCCTGTCAATCAAACTGCAGGAATATATGCTGCGTCTAAAATCGCATGCTGAATAATAGGTGCTACATATGGTTTGAAGCTTCATGGCTGTTAAAAAAGTGTCTACTGTACAGTATGAGCACTAGGACATGTGACTTACCTGCTTCAGTGGTGTCGCTTCACTGCCATACAGTATGTAAGTTGGATGCAGCGATGTATTGGATTTGTTCAGACCCCTGCAAAACACGTCAATATATTTATGCGACAAATATACGGGTATATATCAGGGGCGTAACCATTGAGGAGGACACGTCACTGTCACTCGTCACTGTCAGAATGAGTGAGTTGGCCAATCAGATCAAAGAAGGCGGGGCTTTTGTTGTAGCACTGAAGGAGCGGCGAGTAAGTAGTTTAATTTAATATCTGACGACTGTTTTATGATTGATATATAATATTCAGTGATGTAATTTTTTTATGAAACTTTGCCGTTTTGAACTGAAAACATGCTAATATTTGATTTAATATGCAATTATTAATGTAATTCATAACTAAATGTGACAAAACAAGAACCGTTTTGCGTTTTTTACATCTTAGACGTACAAATATGAGTGAATATATTTGTTTAAAAATATTTATTAGGCCCATTTGCAAATAGTTTAAATTAATTAATTCCCTTAAACTCCTGTTAATATTTTAATTATGAAATTCATTTTAATAAAAAATGACCCAATATATTAAAAAAAATTATATATATATTCAGGGCTGGGTGGGTTACTTTTAAAATGTATTTCACTACAGATTATAAAATACATGCTTTCATTTGTAACGTATTTCGTTACATTACTCAAGTTTAGTAACTTAATCTAAATACTTTAGAATACTTTGGAATACTAATAAGTGTGAAACAAACACAAAAAAGGTCATTGCGAGTTTTTATCTCACAATTCTGACTTTTTCCCTCAGAATTGCGTGATATAAAGTTGCAATTGTGAGTTATAAAGTCAGAATTATGAGATATAAACTCACAATATTGAGAAAAGTCACAATTATGAGATATAAACTCACAATATTGAGAAAAGTCAGAATTATGAGATATAAACTCACAATATTGAGAAAAGTCAGAATTATGAGATATAAACTCACACTAAATTCACAATTGCAAGAAAAAAGTCAGTATTGCAAGTTCAAATGAAAAATAATTATTTAAAATTTATAATATTATTTCACAATATTACTATTTTTATTGCATTTTTGATCAAATAAATGCAGCCTTTTGAGCAAAAGAGACTTAAAAAAAAAAAAAAAAACATTAAAAAATCGTACCAACTCCACACTTGGTAGTAGTGTGTGTGTGTGAGTGTGTATATATATATATATATATATATAAAATGATTTTGACTCCTTATCATTTTGTAATACTTTGTTTTTCTCAAAACCTGTATTATTTAAACTGCAGTTTTAAAAGTTATTTTTACAGTAATTTTTACGCTTTTTTACGCCATAGACATTGCGCTTCCCCACCCGTACAGTATTAATTTGATTTAAAAAGCCCCGCGGATCCCCTGATCCCTTCCTCTCTCTCTCTCTCTCTCCAGCCGTCGTTCGAGTGGTCGGGAATAAGAAAGGCGTCTTCACTCGGCAGCGGCAGCCCAAAGCCGGAGCGTTTGTCCTGCGGGAGCGATACTGGAGGATCGCCAACGAGACGGGAGTGCTGCCCACCTGGGCCCGGTATCCCTGCCACTGAGCGGATTAACTCTGGAAAACAGGAAGAGCAATGGACCGTTCATCAAGTAACAGTGCCTTATACTTCCTAAACTCTGACAATCCCACAGATCCTGTGATCAGATCTGTTCTAATGTGTGATGAATCCGGATGCAATTTGAGGTTGTAAAGACTCTTTAATTCTGAATTGCAAATGTTACAGAAACATTTGTGCACTTTTGAAATGCAGCAATATTTTTACACTGTAATTTTTTTTTATTAAACTGGAACAGGAAGTGATATTAAAACGACTCATCTGTGCGTTTTTATTTTCTTTAACTCTTTCCTCGCCAGCGTATTTTTATTTTAGAAAGTTTTAAAAAGTCGTTTCCTCTTCAGGGGTTCATTCTCTAACATTTGAGCGTTAATCGTATAAATTAATGCAGCGATCGTCGTTTTTGGAAGCTTCGAAACCTCGGCGAATCGTTTGTTTGGAACCGGTGATTCGGAGCGTGTATCAAATTACTGACGTCACCGGATTCCGTAAACAAGATTTTAAAAAATTCAACGGTTCACCACTAGGGGGCGCTGATCTCTCTCTGAACCGTAGACACGAACCACTGTCTGCATAAATTTGTTAATTACACATTTGTACATTTTTAAAAAGAAAGAGTGTGAGTTATTGATTAACCAAACTCTCCGTCAAACAAACCATACAATTTAATAAAATAACACATAATTCATATGTCATGATATTAGATGATTTGTTAATTGCATTTAATGCATTTTCAATAAAACATTGTAAAAATGCTGTTTTTGTTGTATTTACACGGTTTTGACCAGCAGGGGTCGCCAGCTCGTGGCATTTCGCTCGATTCAAATTATTGTGATTTTCGAAATTTTGAATCATTTGATTCAAAGTTGCGAAAAGCATTCGTGCTTAACGTTCGACGATCGCGTTAGCTTACCTGACGCCAAGCAATCGCTTGTTTCTGCTGCTTCTTCGTCTGTGTTTTGATCCGGAGATTCTGTACTCTTTCAGAAGATGCGTAATAGCGCCCCCTACCGTATAACAGTGAAAGCGTGGATCAATGCCGAGGAAAGAGTTCATTTCTGTTTAGTGAGCAACTCAACGAGTCCTTCGTTTTGAGAACATTCCAAAATAAACGACATTCCACAAAATATTATTGATCTTCATGTTATTGCCATCAGAAAATCAAAGCGCATGTTTCCTAGATTCAGTTCAGATTCATTTATACGTATATTCAGACAAACGTCTTCCTCGGTTCAGACTTGGATAAGATCGTATAATAAACGGCGAGAATCATCATTTATGTCGGCTGTTATTTCACTTAGAGTTTCACATCTACTGAACACATCTCAAACTTCATCTGAGCGCTTGATGGAGGCCTCAAAAAAATCACCATTTGTTATTTTTCCGGAAACTGTCTCCAGCTGTTTATCGTCTACGCCAGTGCTTCCCAAACTGTGAGCCCCCGGTGGGCTGTAGTGGTATTGCAGGGGGGCTGTAACTAGTCCAAATCAATATATTAAAATAATTAAAATATTCCAATTGTTCTCAAATTTGATTTTTTTTTGAAAGCATGTAAGGTTAGTGTTATGGATTTAAATATATTTGTAAAGAATGTTTACATCATAATTCACATTAAAATTCTTACAAACTTGTTAATAAATGTATTTGTCGGTAAACGTCGGTATATATTTTTTAACGGCGGGGTCGTTTGGAGCTTTTGTGTCGTTTTTTCGGGGGCCTTACCTGGTGTTAATGCAGCGTGTGCTTCACTACACGACGCACTAAATTGCTACCAAGGAAACCGCTTTACTTCATGCTACTTTTCAAGTCTGGAAACAAGAATGTTTAATTAGTAGAAGGAGGAAGTCTGAGACCCTGATAGATGTGAAAATACACCGGTTCAAATGCACTTAAAGGGATAGTTCACCCTTAAATGTAAATTAATTCATCATTTACTCACCCTGGTGTCTTTTTTTATGGACCACAAAGGAGAATTTAATAATGCGCTCGTCCATATAATGGCAATGAATAGCGACCAGCATAAAACAAATGATCCCATGTGACACGCGTCGTGTATTCCAAGTGTTCTGGGTGTTTACGAGAGGGTTTGGTGGAAAAAAAACGAAATTTAATGTATTATTTAATGAAATTGGCCGTTGGTCTTCTGTGTTCAGACTCTATTAGTGCCAGAATTCACTCCAAATCCAGATTAACGTCACTTTAAATGATGAGCAGACTGACTTTAGGCTTTTATTCACATATAAACACTGATCAGAATGAGACGCATCGGTTCTTGAGCTTCTGTTTACCACAAAAGATGTGAATAAAAGCCTAAATTCAGTCTGTTCATGCGATCGAGTGTCTTCAGAACATTTGGACTAAACCGTTTAATTCATATGGATTAGTTTTACGATCTCTTGTTAATATTTTAATTATGAAATTCATTTTAATAAAAAATGACCCTATATATATATATATATATATATATATATATATATATATATATATATATATATATATATATATATATATAAAATTTAATAATGTTTATATATATATATATATATATATAATTATTATTATTAAATATCAAGATTTATTAATTAACATTAATTTGCAATTAACATAATAATCAAACATTTATTCAGCATCAAATCATCATATCAGAATGATTTCTGAAGGATCATGTGACTCTGAAGACTGGAGTAATGATGCTGAAAATTCAGCTTTGATCACTGGATATAAATTACAGTTTAACATATATTTTCAAATGGAAAATAATTATTTAAATAAAAATGAATAAAATCGTGAATAAAATAAAAGCCTAAATTCAGGAGTGTCTTCAGAACATTTGGACTAAACCGTTTAATTCATATGGATTAGTTTTACGATCTCTTTATGAACTTTTTTGAAGCTTTAAAGTGTCGGGACTCAAGCTCATCAAAAATATCTCAATTTGTATTTTGAAGACGAACAAAAGTCGTACAGGTGAGGAATTAATGACGCAAATTTCCATTTTTGGGTGAACTAGCGCTTGAAATCACAAAAAAAATGTATTTAATCTCACTTTATTTACTAATGTCTTTTCTGCTGACCTTATATGATCCAATCCAGCCATTTCAATAACAAAAATAGCTTTACATAAACATCACATTTCCCATTTTTCCAATTATTGTTCTTTGTCCTATACTTCTGCCATCCAGAATGCCTCGATATTAATAGTCAATGAACAAACTGGGTTAAAGAATGTATTTTAACATAAAAAAATAGCACTTCACCTCTAAAAAAACTGGTATTTATGGTTCTATAACATCCCTGGAAGCTCTAAAGCTTCTTTATAGCGGAAAAACATGTATTAAAGTGCTCTTTTACAGTAACAAAAACAAAATTAGTTCTTCTAATTGAAAGGTTCTTCTGTGGCATCGCAGCTAAAAATCCCATTTATTTTTTAAGAACATCGTAATATGCTACGTTTAGCCACAGAGGTCAAGAGGTCAAAGGACAAAAGGGGTCAAAGACGTCTGGGGGAATGTTTTAATGGCAGATCAAATCCACAAAACAACGACACGCGTTAATGTTCTGCAGTGTCTCCTCCAGCCGATTCCCAGACACAAATGGAATTCTCCCAATGTTCTTCTGCGTTCTCCATAACACGTAATCCATGTAGGAAAATACAGCACTTTTTTTTTTTTTTCCTCTTTTTTTTTTTTTTAACTTAAATTCATATTTGGCAAATACAGAAGCAAACCGAAACAGTTTATTTTCCACAACAGAAATACCCCAAAAAAGGTACGTTGAAAAATAAAAACCGACGCCAAACATGGAATCTCCGACCCGTCCGTTTCTCATTTCTGTTTATCTACTAAAATATGTTAACAGTCTGTACATCTACAGGGGCTCGTCGTCGACGACGCGCCCCGACAATTACATCAGGAAAACGAAAAGCAGAAAGAAAAAGATGTCACATTGTACAATTCTCAGGACTGACGTGGTGCGTTTGCAGAAAACATCAGAAATAATACAAAGAAAGAGTGACGGAACGACCGAACCGCTTCGTGAGACACATTTGGGATTTGGGTTTACAGTGTTTTTTGCTTTTATAACAGTGAGACGTTGAGTTAAGGATATTGGTCGAGAGACGACACAGAGACGTTTCGAAGATCACCGATCTAAACTTGCCCGCGAGAGAGGCGAGACTCGAACCCGAGCGCTTTAGAATCGAGGCTGCAGTTACTCCAAACTCCAAAGGCCCAGTGGACATACAGAAGGCACTTTTAATGAAATTTAAAGTAGCGAAGGCAACCTTTCACGCTCATTTTCGGGGGATCTCGTCATCGTAAATTTAATACGCAATCACTTTTACGCCTTTAAATTTAATGCACGTTCCTAATGATTCGTCATCTTCAAAATAAAGGCTCAAAAAGGGGGTTCACACAGCAATGCCATTGAAGAACCTTCTCTTTTTGGTTCCCCAAAGAACCTTTCAGTGCAAAAAATATTTAACCTATCGTGGAATGGAAGGATTCTTCACGAAACCGAAAAAAGAACCTTTATTTTCAAGAGTAACGTTACTTTTGAGATCACGCCGTCTAGACGGCTCAGGCTATTGGTTAAAACAAAAACACACAAACTCTCGACACACTGAACGTCCCTTTTCACTCTAAAACACGTCGACTTTGATGGGAGAAACGGCTTCATCGTTTGAATACGTAAAACGGGTGCAACTCTCGGTTAACTACGTCTGGATTTGTTCCGAGCTCAGGTTTGGCTGGTAAACGCTTCGAGTTCAGACAAACTTCACAAAAATATCATCAGTGCCGCTCAAAGAAAGAACGGTCAATAAATTAAATCAACATCGAGTTTTGGGTGTCTGATGTTTTCCAGAAAGTATTTTCAATGTTTTGAACAATCACCAGCGGTCTGTACATCCACCCGTCATTCGCTCGTTCTCATTCACACACTCAAAACAAAATAAACGCTGGGCTGAAAATGGACAACCCCATCATTTGGGTTAAATGTTTGCTGGGTAAAAATGAACCCAAAATAGGCTGGAAACTTAAAATCATACAACGATAATAATCAAAAGGTGAACATTTATTAATAATGTTCGTTTCCAACTTTGGGTTCATTTTAAGCAACAATAGTCATTCCCCAAACTGGGTCGTTTTTAACCCAGCATTTCGGTGTGTAAGTTCACTAAACGGATTCAGCCGGGCGTTCGTCTTCACATTAACACGAAGCGCCGGATGGCGATCGGAAACTGAGATTAGAAAGTAGTTTGACTTGTGCAATACTGGTGAATTCGGATCGATTTATTGATTTTGTGAACTTTGCGTCCGACACAAGAGATGACGGAAAAATCACTTCGACTCTAAATGAACTAAAACCGGCAGGTTTGACTGCGGACGACAGCCGGAGACGAATACTGAGAGGTAGAGGCGAGGCGGACCGTGAGTACGTGTGATGTGGGAGGAAGGTCGGCAGGTTTATGGGTAATAAATCACACCGCAGTAGACGCATCTCATGTGACGTCACTCGTGCTACAACGAGAGACTGTAGTATGATTGACTCGAAGTGAACTAAACCTAAAAACTCAAGCACAAAGAGTGGAAACCTGGGAGAGTTTCTCCAAATGTCTATTTACTCTAATTCCATAAGGATCACTAGTGAAACCAACTATAAAAGTATAAGAAACTCGGCTGACATCCATCGGGTCTCCTCCATCAGAATTGGTTGGAATTTCCACAATTATGAGTGACTGAATGAGTGCAGAGATTTATGAAAGTGCAGGTCTTTGACATCATATAACGGTGCGTTCACACTTGTCACGTTTGGTTCGATTAAAACGACCCTTGGTGCAATCGTTCAGTTAGTGCGGTTCATTTGAACATGTGTGAACGCTGCCATCCGAACCGGGACCGCTAAAAAGACGGGTCTCGGTCCGCTTCCAAACGAACTCTGGTGCGGTTCCATTGATATATGAACGCAACACGGACCAAAGACATGTAAACCAACCTAAAACAGGACGTGATGTCACAAGTCAGCTGATTTGACGACGCGGGAAGATCGGTGTCTCCAAAATGAGTCGAGGGCAAACGTGGAGCATGAAGTTTCTGTGTACAACGGAGGAAATCCTGGAGCTGTTTTGAATGTTTTGAACATTTGATGAGCTCTTCGTGAGTTCTCAGCTGGTAAAAATAAAGCATAAAATGATGGCGTTTAATCCAGAACACAGCGTTGTTTTGAATGTTCGGTAAGCGAGATCCGTCGCCAAATATACGTCATAAAAGCGACCAATCAGGTCGTGACCGTATCCCAATGCCTTTGGTTCGGAAACTTAAGGTTCGCTGTTAAAAATGCCAGTGTGAACGCTAAGAGGACCAGGACTATATGTTTTGTTTTTGTTTTTTGAACCAAACCAACCGAACTACAAGTGTGAACGCACCCTAAAAGACCAAAACTTCAAAACATGGGAGTTTAAAGTGTTAATTCACCCAAAAATGAACATTTATCAAATCCATACGACAGACAGACATCTTTGAAACACAAATCCCTCCGGTGACAGCCTTTGTCGCTTGAAAAAGTTCATAAAGAGATCGTTAAAATAATCCATAAGCCTTTTCGTCCAAATGTTCTGAAGAGACTCGACCGCTTTATACGACGAACAGATTGAATTTAGAGATTTCCTCGCATATAAACGCTGATCAGAATGAAGCACATCGGTTCTTGTGTGTCAAGCAATGATGTCATTTACCACAAAAGACGTTTACATGTGAATAAAAGCCCAAATTCAATCCGTTCGTCATATAAAGCGGTCGAGTCTCTTCAGAACATTTGCCCGGAAAGGCTCAATTCATATGGATTATTTTAACGATCTCTTTATGAACTTTTTCAAGTGGTAGTTGTGCGTCAACGAAGGGACAGGAAGAAAAATATCTTCGTTTGTGTTTTGAAGACGATCGAAGGTCTTGAGCGTGAGGAATTAATGACTGAATTTTCATTTTCAGGAGAACTATCCCTTTAAGGATGGATGTCATTTAAATACAGCCAATGAATTTGGCAAAGAATTAATGCATCGATTTGGTGTTACGAGAGAAATAAACTCTGGAAAGATTGTCGTCATTCCCCTCATAATTACAGTAATCCCAACACGACGTGAATGCAGCATTTAATCCGGATCG
>CM076082.1:40645000-40662500 GCA_038088235.1 Zacco platypus
ACTCAGAAAACCAACTGCACACTGGCATTATGCAAATGTGCTGCAATAGTGTGAAGAAAGACTTCAGTGTCCAGTTTTAGAAGCACAATGAACCTGAGGACGGATCAGCAGAGCCAAACACGCAGAAGAACTTGAGTCAGCAAACCCCACATGACCGCTGAGGAATGAAGCGACGGGACATTGTGAGGCAGACGTGCATGTGGGAATCTGGTCGGCTGGTCATCCGACAACCGGGTAGCCAGTTAGTGAGGTCAACTAGTTTCTCTACATTTTTGTAGTGGTTCAAGAGTGATGAAAATATACACTCTGTATGTATATCGGTTTGTCTATGATGGTTTTGTGCAAATTCAGGTTGTTTCAGTGAAACATGTCCAGATCACATTTCATCCCAATAGCAAAAATATTATTTTAGGATTATACTGTTTTTTTGTTTTTTTTTTCCATGACAGTTTTAGCACATTTTCTTCCAATTACTGTAATGTGTCCTTACTGTAAATAAAACTAATTAAATTAATAATTATCTCTCCCAAACATGAGATTCTCATTAGTATAATACAGTATCTTAAAACTAATAATAAAAATAGTAAAAAAATAAAAAATAAATAAAAGTAGTACATCAAATGTTACTATTATTTATAAATGCTTCAAAATTTAAATAATGTTTTATTTGCATTATTGAAGGGAATTTGGTTAATTATCAAGGAAATAATTGTCGATATGCAAAAAAACAATTTTTTATGCTAAATATAACGGGTTGCGTTCGATGCATCCGATCTTGTCTGGTGAAAAAAAAAACAACAGCAAATTATACATGAAAACATATCTTAGTATATTTAGTATTATTATTATTATTATTTCAGTTTTAATTTTAATTTTATTTATTTTTATTGTTTATTTTTTATTTAATTTTATTCTTTTATTTTAATTATTATTTTTTAAAATATTAGGTTTGGGTATCATTTATTTCAATTTTAGTTTAATTTTTTCTTATTTACAGTTCGTAATTTTAGTGCGTTAAACTTATTTCCGTTATGTTTTTCATCCAAGGTTTTATATTTTATTTCAGCTTTATTTCAATCTCCCTTTATCAGCTGCGCGGGTTCCAGAAGTTTTTTTTCCCATAAGCATTTTTAAAAAAAGTCTTTGTTAAAGCGTTACAAGCCATGAACCAAACTGGCCAGCTACGGAGAAAATCACAACACTACAAACTCTGATTTGAAGCAAAAAAATGCAAAAGTTCAAGACTGTGTACTTAACGGCTTTAGTGAGGGAAAGATCTACAATCCCATGAAGCATTGCAAAATAAAACACACATACTTCTATGTAGTTTGAGAGCATAGAGAGATCGACTCAGTTTCATTATTCATGGGAGTGGGCGGGGCTAAAGAGATATTTTGGCATGTGTTGCATTTTTCATCTCTGATTGGTGTAATTCAGCATCATGGGTAATGTAGTTTTTCCACCAGGAATTCTGTTGTTAAACAATTATATGAAATAACGTCAGCAGAAGCAAATACCTTTGATTAACAAACTCGAAGCTCACAGTATGTCTTAAAGGTTTATAAGTTAAATCAATATCCATATGGAGAAAATTGATAGTATTTACTTCCCGACTGTTGTGCTCGATTGACATAAATGTTTTAGTAGTTTTAGTTGCATTAACGTAAGAGAAGCTGATACAGCAGTAACTCAAACTCATAGTCAGAGACGTTTCGCTAGCAATCTGTCGAGAGAAGACCACCGGAGAGTCGTGGGGTTAAACTAAGGCTGTGAATGTTTGACCTGTGCTTTATCACTGAAACGCCACGAGATTTCGCCCATCAGCGGTGACAGACATGGACAAGTGAGGATGATAACTCAGAGGTCCGCTTTAGATTACAGACAGAAAAGTTCCTACTATCGGTCTCAATCCTGTTTCAGGAAACGATATGAGTTAACATTCATCTCTGGCTAACATCAGACACTGCACAAACTGATGTGAACCATCAGCTGTTTCACACATGAAACCCTGCCAGAGATAGGAATGTTATCACCTAAGAGTTTCAACATAATTCCCACACTCGTAAATGTAGTGGCTTCTTGCGTTTAAATTATGGCTGCTTGATTATGGCAAAAAAATTATAACTCCAAGATCATTTTGGCCAAGATTGAGATCATGATTATTTAACACCGTTAATCATTGCTATTTTTAAATTGTCTTTTTAACAGTGGATTTCACTATAAATAACCTGAAAGACAAATAAAATGCAAAAACATTAATCAACTATGATGTATAAAATACACATTTTTATAAATATCAAAAACAAAAAAAATGTATGAAATCAAAATAAAATATAGCTGCAAGCAGCAATTATCGGGCTTCAAGTGCTTTAAGGCACTTGTGTAAAAAGGTATTGTGTTTTATTTAGTAAATAAATGTAACTATCTCCATCATAGATGCGTATTTACAGCAAATACAGGCAATTTACCAGAGGAAATATATGGTTTTTAAAGCTTTAACAGTTATCGAGGTTGAGCCGTAAACCTAGGACTAGTTCGCCAAAGTTGGTTTTTGAAATAACCTCCGATATTTAATGAATGATTGTGGGAGTGTGCGAAAAATCGCATTTACGCATGTGAAAAACGTGAATGGCTGATTTCTTTGGAAAGGGTCAAACAGGCCCAGCGAGTTTCATTCCGATCGACCTCCGTTAACCTTGTCTGATAGCTGCTCAAACTTCATTGGCCAATGGCGGACATGTTTATTGAGATGCGCCAATGTCCTCATAGTCAATCATGGCACCTCGGACAAAGACAATGCATGCCAAATTTCAAGTTGATCGGATTAACGGTGAAGTAGTTAGAGCCGTTTTTTTCATGTTATAGCGCCACCAAGTGGCAAATTGCCATACCCTTTCTCACACAACCACAGAATGAGCTCTTACATAAGTGTGCCAAGTTTGGTGAAAATATCTCATTGCGTTCAAGAGTTACAGCCATTTTAGTAAAAGTGGCGCCGCCCACTTCAAACGTTTTGGCGGCCCGTAGAGACCGTGAATCGAAACTTTTTTGATAATTATTGACAATCAGACTCCAGAGAATCTCGCTGCGCTGGTTTAGTTCAGATCAGGCCTGGGACTAGTTTGCAAAAGTAGGTTTTCCGTAACAGTAATAGTAAATAGTAAACACCATAATAGTAATCCGTCTTGTTTTCATAATTGTCGGAAACCAAAATCAAGTCGATTTTATTTGTATAGCGTTTTCACGATGCATATCGTTTCAAAGCAGCTTTACAGAAAAACATGACGGTAATGTTTATAATATCTTCATTTGCATTAATTCGATTAGAGCTGGACGATAATATAGTTTATGTTTTGCAACAATATTTAAAAAATTAAAAGTGAAAGTAGCGCTAGTTTAAATACGGAAACGAACAAAAGTGCACGCACATTTTTACATTTTAAAAGTTGCACGCAATGACTAAAAACAGGGACAATTGGACATGTTAGATTAATATATCAAGATTTTGGCATTTATTATGGCATACTTTCCATTCTGCTGCATCCCTATGAAGAACCAGATCTTGTGAAACGAGCAGATCAGTGCGGTTGATGATGTTCTTACCTAGTAACAGCTGAAAGACATAAAAGAAAATTCCATAGACACTGTTTGGCTGGTTTACTGCACTGTCGTTCCCAAAAATGGTTCCTAACAGTCCAAATCCTCGACCCCATCTAGAGTGAAGATGAACACACAACAGAGAGAGACAGTCAAAAAGCAGTCGAAAGCATAAGAACTAAAAATATACACTAATATCGTGGCGCTCCGGGCTCCTCTTGGGAAACACAGGCACATTATGACAGAATATTTGGCCTAAATCAAAACCAATGATCAAAGCAGCAGCATTTAAGAGAACGGTTTCTGTTTACTGGTGCAAACTCATTTTTCTGATCCAAATTGTTTGAAATTACACCAACAAAAGGAGTGGTGGTTTCCAGTCACGTCCAATTACAGCATTTGAATGTGACATTTGCAGTCCAAACACAGCAAAACATAAATATTGAGTAAAATAGAGCGCTTTAACTGCATTACATTTACTACTTTTTAGTATTGAAGCAATAAAGTAAATAACAAACATTTCTCATCCATCATCTTAGATTAATGTTTATAACTCGCAATTCAACTTAAAAAAAAAAAATAAAATAATCATGTTTGGCTGACCATCACAAAAAACAAGCCATTTCAGCATAATACAGTAAAATAAAGAGAGCCCTATGGAATTCATACGATTTCTTACCAAAAAACGTTTTTTCTTTTTCAATTTTTTTGGGATTTTGTTCTAAATTATTTTTTTTTGGACTACATTTTAATGGTTAAATTAAATTTTAGTCATCAAAAAGCATGTCAATTAATTTAAATCATGACATATACTATTTAACGACAAAAAAATTAAGCATTTATTAGAAACTTTTTTGTCAAACAAAGTGCTGCTAAAATTAAAACATGGAAGAAAAATTGATTATTCCATAAACAATAAAGTTAAAAACATCATTATTAGTGTTAGTATTATTATTACATTGAGACTAGGGACGTGCGAGTGTAACACAAAAACAAAACAAGAAAAACAGGATTTTATCATTTAACATTACATTTAAATAAATTAAAACAAACGTTTGAAAAATAAATTCGTTTTAAAAGAGTATCTATATTTTTTTTACCTCGGACCGCATGCGCCGTCAGTTGCGGCGAGCTCAAAAATGACCACACGAAAGACGAGCTCTACTGGACAGAGCATCTAAAGAACACCCACTTTGGTGGTGGTGCGGTTTTCCCAAACTCTATCGGCTTGTTTGTCGTCATCGCATGGTCTGAGTAATAAAATGAACGTTGTTTTGTTTTAAGACGATATAACCTACATGAAGTATATTTTTAAAAGCTGTTTAATCCTATATTGATTATCAATCCCTATTGTTTTTGACTTCTGTTTTAATATGTTGGCAAGATTTCAATTCACCAGATGTAATATCAGTCTCTGGTGTCTCCAGTGAAGTTTCAGCTCAAAATCCTCCACAGATCATTTATTATCGCTTGTCAAATTTGCCTCTATTTGGGTGTTTTTGTGTGTGTCCCTTTAAATGCAAATGAGCTGCTGCTCCAGAAGAGGGCGGAGCTTCAACAGCTCAACAACAACAAAGCTGGAGAATCTCACGCAGACAAAATGAGGAAAGTGTTCAAACTGATGGAGAGACTCAGGAAGAAGTTCCAACTTTTAGACGTTTCTGAACGGTTAGTGGATAAATTGATGTAGTTGCTGTGGAGTTGATCAACTCATCACTAGCATGTGTCGTCACGTTCATCTTTTTTCCTTGAATCGACCCTCGTTTGTGAAGCAGTCCGGCGTAAACTGACAACACTCGACTACAACAACTCTTCCTCTTCTCTAAAGCAGCCCAACATGGCCCCGCCCCCTTTGTTGAGTGTTCTCAGGGGCGGGGTTTATGTAAATTTTAGCTATAGTGATGTCACTAATCCAGGAAGAAGCTCGTTGTAGTCCCTACCAGCCGTTTGTTTTACACATTAAACAGCGTATTCTTTAAAAAAAAATTTTTTGCAGATGTCATTTCTGCTCAAACAGCAACATTACACACTAACTAAAGTTAAAAAAAACTAAAAGTCCACCTTAAAACAGTATAATCCTCCTGAAGCGAGTCAGAGTTGCTCTGGAGATGAAGTTCATGCATTCATGTCCTCATAAAGTGAGGTGGCAGAGGCTGAAAACGCCGCGAGCGTCACATGCGCTTCAGTGTGTGTGTGTGTGTATAGTAAATGAAACCGCGCATCTGCGCCATTCATTCACACAGAGATACGCGGAATTCATATTTAAACAATCTTTTTGTGGTTTAATATTTAGATTCTTGTCTATATCATTTGAAAATCCTGAGCACTGGAGAGCAGCTTCTGCTTCACAACTTCCTGCCGACGGATTCGTCAAAGATCGAGCCGTGCCAAACACCTGAGGTCATGCCCGATCCCTTCCATATGTCCCATCATTCCCAGTCAAAGACACACATGAATAATCACACAGTACAATCACGATTCTGTTTCTAACAACATTGTGTCGATTCCTACCGGGCGAGGTCTGCATACCGGACACGCATAACAAATTCTTCACTTTTACGAGACGGATACGCTCACTCACCGACAGCAACAAAAAAACAACTGAAGGATTGTGGAAGAATCACTCAGTTCATTGTCCATAGGGATTTCAAATGATTCCTCAATGACTAGTTCTAAGGCTTCAACCAAACACATCCAGCACAGAGATCAATGACAATAGCTGTGTCCGAAACCGCCCACTCGTTCACTAACCCCTATATAGTGCATGTTGAGCGCACTATATCAGCAAAGAGTGAACGAAAATGAGTGAGCGAATTCGGACGCTGACGTTAATAGCATGCGCCAGACAATTTCGTCATTAACATTTCCTACACCCATCTGTAATATGTCCTGTTTAGCTTCATGAATTGTTGTCATGTTTATTGAGACAACATCCTCATCCGTCCCTAAAGCCAATAAAAATTCGTCAATACATCATATTCTAAGGCGTCGGTTAAATACACTGTACAACAGTTACAACCAAATTATCATATGATAATAAGTATATATATTATGATATAAACCTGTATCATTTCGCTTCAAAATATCTTTACAAAGATGTTCTGATTCATAAAAAAATGACACTTACATTTGTAGAAGTTGCCGCTTCCCGTATTGCCGTCCGCCATATTTATTTTTCTTTCGCGCTCGATCGTCTTATCGCGTTGGATTTTGGGTAACGGCGCTTTAACGAGCGTACGTCGAGTGTACGCTCAAAATCAGAGAGGATTGTGGGTAAAAGTAGTGAACAAATGTAGGGAATTTGGACAGCACTACAAAATGGCCGATATAGTGCACTATATAGTAGATAGGGAGCGGTTTCGGACACAGCTAATATTACATGTTGATTAGAATTTAAAAAAACACGCAAAATAAGAAAAAAAAGGTTCATTTGTACTTGATCAAGTGAATCACAAACAACTGTACAACACAGTTGATGATTATGAAACAACAAGGTAACAATATAAAAAAACAAATATAAATATATATCGCTTATAATTAATACTATATAGGCTATGGTAAATACATAAACCGCGACTTGATTACCCACAATACTTCACAAGCTCTTTTAAAATGATTTTCAGAGCCACGTAACAGCGATTGGTCCAACTCTTTGCAGGATTATCAGGTAGTCACTGGGATTTTTTTGGAAGGAAATGCTTTCCACATATTGGAGAATTAATGTAAATAAGTAAACTTGTTTATTCACAATTAAACTCCACAGAGTAGCTACCTTTTCATTTAGAACCCCATTAGATGTCCATGTGTTTTATGATTTAATACAGATTTATATAAACTTAATCAAGCTTTTAAAATTGAATCAAATTAAATAATTCAAATTACAACAAAACATTGCATTGCAATCACGCCCACAAATGTTGGCTGAACGTCATATCGCACACAAAATTGGAAACATCATCATGTGATCATATTCTTTAAAGGGATAATTCACTCAAAAATGAAAATTTACTCTCCCTCAAACTATCCTAGGTGTATCTGACAATCTTCTTTCAGTCAAACACAATCTGAGTTAGATTAAAAATATTCTAGCTCTTCCAAGCTTTATAAATGGGCATTTTTAAGCTCAAAAAGCGCATCAATCCATCACAAAAGTAATCCATGCAACTCCAGGGGGTCTTCCAAAGCGTTTTTGTAAGAACAATATCCATATTTATAACTTTATGAACTACAATAACCGGCAGACGGCCGTACGCATTGATTTGTGGTGGATAGAGCGAAATAAAACACGAATTAGAAGTGTAAAACAAGAATTTAAGAGAAAAGTGGGATGATTTTAATGTAAGAAGAGAAGCTTAAGTGTTGACGTATATACATCCTACGTCGAGTCAGGGATCGACTTGCGCAGTGTGTACATCCGTCTGCTGCAAGCTAGTTATTTTAGTTTATAAAGTTTTAAATATGGATATTTTTCTTACAAAAAAAAACGCATTGCTTCGCTTCAGAAGGCCTATGAATTACTTTTTGGAGCTTCATAAAAAAAATCACACCCTCATTATAAAGCTTGGAAGAGCCAGAATATTTTTTGAATACATCTCAGATTGTTTGTTTTTTTTAACAGTGACAATGAGTACTTATCAACTAAACGCTGGATGTTCAAAAGTATGTGATGTTCACCGCATGAACCAAGAGTTTTACACGTCGGTCGGTTATTGTAGGTACAACAAATTTGCTTTTAAACATGACGCTGAGCAAAAACTATGATTGCTTGCTTTACATGTCGGTCAGGCGGCGTCTTCAGGGGTTCTTGGCCAATTGACCCTTCTCAAAGACCCGCCCCTTTTTAGTTACTGTTGCTATGTCCGCTCTCACGCCACACATCATGTTCTCACGAAGTGGAGCAAAGAGGACACTGACAACGTATGAAATAGTTTCATATTGTAATGTTTTAAAGCAGTTGAATCAATAAATAGCGTCTAGTGTGTGTTTAATGTGTGGTGACAGATCGCTGTAGCTCCTCGTGAAGCGATCATCTCTTCATACTAGTTCATTTATAGCATCAAATAAACATGAATGAACATCAGAAGGAATGTTGTCTCAAGACGTGATTCAAGTTCACCAACGTTAATCTACTAACTCCCCTGACCGCTTTGACGGACAAAATGGCGGATTCGGGGTTATGATTGGTCAGATCGCCTGTCAATCAAACTTTTTGCGAAGGGTCAATTAAAGCTGCCGTCAGTCTGAAGGTCTGGCTATGCGAGACTAGTTTGTACTTTACAGTTAAAAATCAATTTTCCTTATGGAGAAAATAAATTGGATGTTTTTACTTGCTCTCTATAACTATATTTAGTCAATTCAATTTCTGATACCAATACATGCACAAAAAAAACCATCTTTCTTCTGCAGAAACACCCTCAGAAATACTTCCACTAACCTTTAGACAGCAGCGCAGTTAATCAGCGCTGTGTGTTTCCCAACGGAGTGACCGATTAATGCAACCGAATTAGTGGCGAAACGTATAGCAAAAGATCCTGATCACCTAAAGCCATCTAATCATCTGAAGTTGCTCCGCTTAAAGGCTTGCTGGTTCCCTTTAAGAGCGAGACCTTAAGCCTGATTATGTAACGTTCCCGAAAACCTTCACCCGGCCGGGGTTTTTGTTTGGTTGTTTTCCCTGCTGAACGCCCGGGACGTCCCTCTATGAGCAAACAACGCCATCACCATAGACAATCTCACAGATTTAGACATCTTTTGCATCTCTTCAACCACACTTGATGATGATAGCATAAGTGACCGTGACATATAACGCTGTTCTATTTATCTCCGTGATGAGTGGGCACATCTACAGATTCACAGATCAAGCAGGAGTCTCTATTAATACCAGATCTGCAAGACACATGAAGCACATCCAAAGTATGTCTCCCGTCATCACAATAGGTGAAAGGACGACATAAAAATATCAAAAAATCTTCCCCGAGGACAGCTGATCTATGCTGATTTGATCTTGCTAAGCATGTGATTTGTTTTCCATCTGCGTTTCATCAAATGATGTTTTCCTGAAAGTGTGTGTAAACTTCACATGACTGTCCTGACAACCGTCACATCTTTTTTTCCCTTTAAGCTCAACAAGTTGTTTGAAAGAAGTGGGCTTGTTATTGCTGAATCAACAGGAAAAACGATACTTCTGCCACACACAAAAGAAAATCAAATCTAGAACTTTAAATCGAATACTTGTACACACACACACACATACACACATACATACATATATACACACACACACACACATATATACATATATATACACACACACACACATATACACACACACACACACACACACATATACACACACACACACATATATATACACACACACACATATACACACATATATACACACACACATACACACACATATACACACACACACACACATATATACACACACATATATACACATACACACACATATATACACACACACACATATATATACACACACATATATACACACATATACACACACACATATACACACACACACACACATACACACACACACACACATATACACACACACACACATATACACACACACACACACATATACACACACACACATATATACACACACACACACACACATATACACACACATATACACACACATATACACACACATATACACACACACACTTACATACATATATATATATATAACGTTGATCGGGACAGGTGACAATTGGGCCAGTACTGCATCACAAAAGTTCATCATTTGCACATTTTTTTAAGTTCTGCCAATTTAAATATTCAAGTGCATGAGAAAGAGAAAACGAGAAAGAGAACTCAATCCAATAATGTAAGAAGTTGTGCGGAAATCTGAAATGCGTCCCCAGAAAACCATTTCTGTGTGAATGCTGAATTGAGCTCTTCCACGTCTTCTTGCGCTTGAAAGGACTTATTCACACAAAATTATGTCCAAAAAATAAAAAATAAAAACGTCACCAGTCTCTGGAGGTATCCTAGTAAACACAGCCATAAAGGGGTCATGAACTGAGAAATTAACCTTTCCTTGAGCTTTTGATATTTAAGAGGTTATTGTACCATAATATCCTGTAAGTTTCAGAACTGAAAACTTCCTTGTTAGTCCAATAAAAGCGTTTATTGTCATCAGGACCATCAAACGAGGTGAAACCCCGCCTCCACAGAAGAAATCAACGCCTACTTCATCATTAGCTCCGCCCACTGTTGTGTTAGTGAGATGAGGAGAGAAGAGCGATAGAGGACTGAAATAACATTACCTTTCACTGGATCCTAACACTAGGAATATGATTATTATTTTCAACAATGTGAGTGTCTCAGTTGAGCTTCATTTATTTGTATTCGGTACATTTCACTGTGGATTCTTTGGTGAATCAGGCTTTTACGATATGTAAATCAACAACATGTGAGGAACTGTGTTCATTCTAATGCCTGATCTGATATGATTCACGTTCAGTCACATGTTCTCTGTGTCAGTGAATCAAACGCCCAACTTCACATAGGATGAAAATAATCTAATCAGTGATTAAATTATATAAAGAAACCGATCAAAGAACGCTCTCTTTACAGTCGCAGGAGCTGTCAATCAAACAGCACGAGTTTATCGGCGATAAAACTCCCATTTTATTCAACGAATCTCTTAGTTACGTCGCTTTTGCACTGTTAGTTAGGACGAAAGCCTTCGTTAGAGTTCAGGAATTGACGAGATCACTCAACAACGTCTGCGATCGGCTATAATGTTCATCACTGCAACCTTTCACGCCACGATCTAAATATAACACTATAATCAACACTTCTCACCATTATTTAACCTTCACAGCTGTGATAGTAAAAACGAGCTAAAAGTTCCGAGAAAGTAATACTCATCCATTTCATATGCAAAGACGTCAGCCAATCACAGCAGTGTCTCACAGCAGACACGCCCCTTAAAACAGAGCATTCGAATAAAAGCGCTAAAATCAGCGTAGGTTATTTTTAAATCATCACGATTTTTGGTGCAAGAAGTATACTAACATTATAAGTGCATCCCAGGAAACATTATAAAACAACGCAGTTCATGACCCCTTTAAATTAACAAAGAGTTAAAAAAAATGCATGTGTAACAGTATACTGGATCCGTGCATCTCTTAAAGTGACAGCAGCCTAATAAACCTCTTAAATGACAAAGGGGGGCAAAAAAAAATCCCTCTCTTCGAGTGAATAACTTTGTTTGTAAAGTTTAGACCATGTAGTGCTATTTTACATTAGATTCATTTTTTTTCTACGTGAAAATTACTATTAGACTTACCTGGAAAAACTGTGATTATTTAGTATAAATGTATCATTCAACTTTTCCCCATAGTCTAAAGTTAAATAAGCAAACATACACCTCAATATCGAATCGCAAAGTATATCGAATCGGTATCCAAATACCGTGACAGTATCGAATCAGGGGAGATAGACAGGTGCACCGTCCCAACCCTATATTTGATATGAGGTACAGTTTACACCACAACAATAAAGTAAGCACTATAAATAATTTCTAAACCACACCATTAATGGTCTGATCTTGTGTGAGGGTGTATCCTTCACTAGTAACATCAGGAAATGACGCTTCATTAATAAACCAGGCTGATTTCAAAGGTTACTAAAACAAAGTTGAACCCCTCCTGATCAAACTCATCAGCCTCAAGCATCAATGAGACAATTCAATCACGAATGATGCATTTAAAGGGGCTGATAACACGACAAAAACATGAAGAGAATCAAACATTTGATGAAAATGATAAGTATGAAACAGCCTGTTGTACTCATAAGAGGGATGTGCTGTCAACTTAGCTGAAGATGACTATAAATAAACAATAAATCGAGTCAATTACACAATAAACGCATAGGAAACAATCAGTGTGTTATCACACACATTCAGCGCACTGATGTGGAACTCATTCAACATTAGCACTGTTAGCATTAGCCGCTATCGCACTGAGTCTCTGTTCAGAAGACAAAAGCCACGTTCAAAAACAGCTTTCCATGAATGTAGTTTCATTTATGTGTGGATGTAAAGGCTACACCGATAAGCCTTTCAAGAAAACACCACAAATATAAAGCAAATACTGTTATTTTATAAAAATTCTCAGTCAGTCAGCGGCCCGGAGCGACTCTCCGGCTGTGTGTCAAAACCCGCCGACGCTCCCTAACTAGACAGCATCTTCAGCGCTTCGCGCGCGCACTTCAACTCTGGAACGCGCACACATGATCTAAAACATCAGCAAGGGGTCGAAACGTTGTTTTCTAACGCTCGAACCGCGCCTATAACAAGACACAAACGTCGCCTGGGTAGGGAGCTCGCTCGGGTTTGACACACAGTCCCTCTCTCTCTCACCTGGACGTGAAGACTTTGGAGCAGCTGATGGAGCTGCTCAGGTCGCACATGGCGCGGTAATTGGCGTCGCGGGTCTTTTCCCTCTCCACATGGAATGCGTACAGGGATATCAGAATTCCTGAGAGACACACGAGCAGCCGGACTATCCGCTCCCAGCGAGGGGTGGACACTCGCAAGACGGGCGCCGCCATTTTTTCCCGGCCTTTGCACGAACGCGCGCAGCCTCCCCTGCCTCAACCGTTGGGCGCGCGACGTGGAAAAAGCGTCGGGACGTGTCACCAGACGAGAGGGCGTGGCTTGAGCGCAGTGGGCGTGGTCTAGCAGACAGAGGCGTGTCTATCAAGCGTCTCGCCATTCTTGTGTCAGTGGGGGCCTTTATAATAAAACAAGATTCAGGGCGTCTTTGTGCGGTCCTTTGCACTCTGATTACACACCCGCTTGTTGTAAAAAGCGGGTATAATTATACAGAGAGAGAACTTTTGATTAACTTATATAATATTATATATATATATATATATATATCACTTTATCTTGAATATGACTGAAGAAGTTTATGATTGAATAAATGAATGAAGATTATAATGTTTTTATCATGCAGTTATTTTTATATGCATGTATTATACATATGCATGCATAAAGAAATAACTGAATCTTAAAATATAGTCATCGTGTCGTGTATTGTATGTTTTATATTGTGCAGAATTGAATTGCAAAATGCATTTTACATAATATAACATACATTATTAAACAGAGTACGAAGTGCTACCTTAGTTTGGTGACATACTTTGATGAAAGTTTAAAATAACTTTTTAAAAACCTTGAAGTTTGAAGGTTTTACTCAGAGAAAGTAAGCAAAAATGTTACTAGCATGTTTGAACACATTGCTAGCATGTTCTAACATTTTGCTAACATGTTTTAACACATTGTTAGCTTGTTTTAGCATGTTGCTAACATGATTTAGCACATTGCTAACATGTTTTAGCATGTTGCTAACATGATTTAACATATTGCTAACATGTTTGAACACATTGTTAGCTTGTTTTAACATGTTGCTAACATGATTTAACACATTGCTAACATGTTTGAACACATTGTTAGCTTGTTTTAGCATGTTGCTAGCATGATTTAACACATTGCTAACATGTTTTAACACATTGTTAGCTTGTTTTAGCATGTTGCTAGCATGATTTAACACATTGCTAACATGTTTTAACACATTGCTAACATGTTTTAACACTTTGTTAGCTTGTTTCAGCATGTTGCTAGCATGATTTAACACATTGCTAACATGTTTTAACACATTGTTAGCTTGTTTTAGCATGTTGCTAGCATGATTTAACACATTGCTAACATGTTTTAACACATTGTTAGCTTGTTTTAACATGTTGCTAACATGATTTAATACATTGCTAACATGTTTTAGCATTTTGCTAGCATGATTAATGTTGCTAACATGTTGCAGGATTCAAAACATTGCTAGCATGATTTATCATGTTGCTAGAATGATATAACATATTGCTAGCATGTTATGGCATGTTGATAACATGATTTAGAAGGTTACTAACACATTCCATCATGTTGCTAGCCTGTTGCTAGCATTATTAGCACATTGCTAGCATCAATTTCCATGTTGCTAACATGATTAGCATATTACTAACATGATTTAACACATTGCTAGCATGTTGTAGCATGTTATTATCATGATTAGCATGTTGCGAACATGTTGCTTACATGATTTAATACATTGCTAGCTTGAATTGGCACATTGATAGCATGTTTTAGAACATTAATTATAACATTGCTAATATGTTTCTAACATAATTTAACACATTGTTAGCATGATTTAGCACATTGATCGCATGTTTTAGCATGTTACTAACCTATTGCTAGCATTAATTAACATGTTTGCTAACATGATTAGCATGTTACTAGCATGTTTAAACATGTTGCTAGCATGATTTAACACATTCTAGCATGTTCTAGAATTTTGCTAACACGTTTTAACACATTGTTAGCATGTTGCTAGCATGATTATCATATGTCTTGCATCATTTAACACATTGCAAACATGTATAGCATTTTGCTAGCATGATTAACATGTTGTTAATATGTTGACAAAATGACTTAACATGTTACTAGCAAGATTTACCATGTTGCTAGTGTGATATAACACATTTCTAACATGTTATAGCATGTTGCTAACATGATTTAGCACAGTACGTTTGATCATGTTGCTAGCCTGATTAGCATGTCGCTATCAGGATTTAACACATTTCTAGCATATTTTAGCCTGTTTCTATCATGATTTTTATGATATCATGATTTGAAGTTGTTTACATTATTACCATGTTGCTAGCACATTCTAACATATTACTAGCATGATTTAACACATTCTGCTAACATGGTTTACCACATTGTTTGCATGTTGCTAGCACGATTAGCAGTTTAATTAGCATGATTTAACACATTACTAGCACATTTTAGCAGGTTTGTAGCCTGATTAGCATGTTGCTAGCCTGATTAGCATGTTGCTATCAGCATTTAACACATTGCTAGCATATTTTAGCATGTTTCTATCATGATTTTTATGATATCATGAGTTGAAGTTGTTTACATTATTACCATGTTGCTAGTACATTCTAACATATTGCTAGCATGATTTAACACATTCTGCTAACATGGTTTAACACATTGTTTGCATGTTGCTAGCATGATTAGCAGTTTAATTAGCACGATTTAACACATTACTAGCACATGTTAACAGTTTTGTAGCCTGATTAGCATGTTTCTAGCATGATTCCCATGTTGCTAGCAGGATTTAACATATTGCTAGCATATTTTAGCATGTTTCTATCATGATTTTTATGATATCACGATTTGAAGTTGTTTACATGATTACCATGTTGCTAGTACGTTCTAACATATTGCTAGCATGATTTAACACATTCTGCTAACATGGCTTAACACATTGTTTGCATGTTGCTAGCATGATTAGCAGTTTGATTAGCATGATTTAACACATTACTAGCACATTTTAACATGTTTCTATCATGATTTTTTTAGTATTATTTATGTATGGTTTATGAATTAGCACATTGCTAGCACATGTTAACAGTTTTGTAGCCTCATTAGCATGTTGCTAGCATGATTTCCATGTTGCTAGCAGGATTTAACACATTGCTAGCATATTTTAGCAAGTTTCTATCATGATTTTTTTAGTATTATTTATGTATGGTTTATGAATTAGCACATTGCTAGCATGTTTAGCATGTTGCTATCCTATTGCTAGCATGAATTAGCCTGTAACAAGCATGTTTTAACATGTTGTCCTAGCATAGTCACTAAACTTTGCTAGTGATAGACCGCTTAAATCCTCTTTATTGAGCGAAAGTCTTGACCCCCTCAATGAAAGTCTATGGGATTTTTGTAACTTTGATAATCCATTTGAAGAAAACCGTAAGACGGATCAGTTAGAAAATATACAGCATATTGATTCGGAACAGTCTAAAGGTCCGAGCCAGGTTTGGTGTTGCTAGCTTTAAAATCTCTAGGAGGACATACTGTTTAAAATTTAGTCTCAAAAGAAGAAGCAGCTTAAATAGTAGATCATGATCTTTGTTGTTGGCATTAATGTAATGACGCTACACTGCCACCCTGTGGCTTCTTTCAGCTGCGCATGCTTGCATACTGTATATTGCACTGCTTTGGTTTTCTAAAAGTGGCCTGTCATCCACTATAAAAGTAATATGTCTTCAACCAAGAATGCATAACATTTTGTGTTAAATCTAATTATAACCCTGCAGTCGCATGAATAAATATTTTGAGTGCAAGACAATTCACTTATAAATGTGCACGCAAATCATCTTCACGCATCCATACGTGTTCTTTTTGTTCGTTTCGGGTATAAAATGCAATCACAAAAACCATTTGTCTCGGCCCTAAACATGCATTAGTAAAAATACAGCAAAATAAACAAGGTTTAAATAGCAAATATAAAATAAATACATTTTACATAATATAACATACATTATTAAACAGAGTACGAAGTGCTACCTTAGTTTGGTGACATACTTTGATGAAAGTTTAAAATAACTTTTTAAAAAGTTTGAAGGTTTTACTCAGAGAAAGTAAACAAAAATGTTACTAGCATGTTTCAACACATTGTTAGCTTGTTTTAGCATGTTGCTAGCATGATTTAACACCTTGCTAACATGTTTTAGCATGTTGCTAGCATGATTTAACACATTGCTAACATGTTTTAGCATGTTGTTAGCATGATTTAACACCTTGCTAACATGTTTTAGCATGTTGCTAGCATGATTTAACACCTTGCTAACATGTTTTAACATGTTGCTAACATGATTTAACACATTGCTAACATGTTTTAACATGTTGCTAACATGATTTAACACATTGCTAACATGTTTTAACACATTGTTAGCTTGTTTTAGCATGTTGCTAACATGATTTAACACATTGGTAACATGTTTCAACACA
>CM076082.1:40667500-40867500 GCA_038088235.1 Zacco platypus
GGCCTGGAACAGGACGGACGAGGGATGGATGGACACGGTCTGATGGGTGTCCAGAGCCACGTAGCTGCCGTCCAGCTGCAGTTCGGCGGCGCTCATGAACAAACCGTGAGCCAGACAGCGCCGGACGTTCGCCATGTCTGACAGAGACGATTCCAGCTTCATGTTCATCTGAAGAACAGAAGGACAAATTCACCAATTTGTACAAATAAACAAACATCAGATTTACTCTATAGAGTAATTATAGACGAACTACTACTTATCTTACGAACTACTAAAAGTACTCAATAAACTGATGAATGTGGTAATCAATATGTCACAGAGTTTAACCAACCTCAAAACATTTAAACTTCCATTTGATCCTATTAGTTATGTGAAAAATTAATTTGTTATGACCCCAGATTGATTAAAGAGGACCTATAATGCCCTTTAGACCAGATGTAATATCAGTCTCTGGTGTCTCCAGTGAAGTTTCAGCTCAAAATCCTCCACAGATCATTTATTATCGCTTGTCAAATTTGCTTCTATTTGGGTGTTTTTGTGTGCGTCCCTTTAAATGCAAATGAGCTGCTGCTCCAGAAGAGGGCGGAGCTTCAACAGCTCAACAACAACAAAGCTGGAGAATCTCACGCAGACAAAATGAGGAAAGTGTTCAAACTGATGGAGAGACTCAGGAAGAAGTTTCTGAACGGTTAGTGGATAAATTGATGTAGTTGCTGTGGAGTTGATCAACTCATCACTAGCATGTGTCGTCATGTTCATCTTTTTTCCTCGAATCGACCCTCGTTTGTGAAGCAGTCCGGCGTAAAATGACGGCATCAACAACACTCGACTACAACAACTCTTCCTCTTCTCTAAAGCAGCCCGACATGGCCCCGCCCCCTTTGATGAGTGTTCTCGGGGGCGGGGTTTATGCAAATTTTGGGGTTAGTGATGTCACTAATGCCTCGTAACTTTTAAAATGAAACGTGGCGGGCATATGCAAATGTATGTGTGACCTCTCACATCCTGTAATATGAAAACGAACTGTTTTTGGAGCTTGATTAAATAATTGCTTTGTTTATAATGAAGAGGATGTTTCAAGCTCTGAAACTTCTACAAAAACCTCAGTTATGATTTCTCATATCTGTACCTTGATGCAGATGTCTCTCAGCTGCGCACGAACCTCCATCACCAGCCCCATGTTCCTGCTGTTCACAAAGTTCTCTCGACACCATTCCTGTTGGAAAACACGAACATAAACAACATAAAGATGCAAATGTGATCTTGCAAATTCAAGATAATAATAATAATAGCTAAATTTACAAAATAAGTGATGGATTCATGCATTATTCACTTTAAAGAAGTGACTTTGGGACTTTCATTTCTGTACCTTGTTACCGCTGACTTTCTTATAGGCCCTGTAGATGTTGAGGAGCGTCATGTGGTCGCCCTCGCTGGACATGAACTTCTTGCGGACGGCGAGGACGTCGTCTCTGCGGGCGGGAGGGTTGTAGAGGACCGAGTCGACGGACAGGAGCGAGATGATGGTCAGAACCTCCTCGGCGCAGCAGAACTCGGGTGAGATCAGGAGAGTCTACGGACACGGAGAACACGCTTACTGACTCACACTGAAACCAGACCGAAGATCTGGGGGTTTTTGTTACTTGAAATAAAAATAACATTAACTTTTTTTTTGCCTGTTTTTGTCTGTAAACATGTTCGTACTTTTTAAAGGAGCCTAAATGATGACTAAAACTGGGACATTTTCCAAAAATATATAAAAATAAATTTATAAATAAATAAATAAATAAAGTGAATAATAAAATAATATAAAAATAAAAAATAATAAAAAAAATTAAACTAAACATTTACTTTAACTCATGTACCATTACACCCCTAGAAAATAAATATATTATTTAAGCATTTTTTTTTTAAATAAAATGAGTATAATGAAAGAAAAAAGCATGAAATGATACTTATTGTTAGAAAACAAGTATAATTAAAATTAATTAAAACCTCATCAGTGCAGTGTATATAAATATATTTATACGCAAGTGTAGGAAAAATATCATCTAAGAAAATAAGAGTCTTTTTTTAAAGACAATAAGTATGATTTTCAAAGCAAAATATTATTTCTAAAAGAAAATAATTATATATTATTAATTATAAGACAATAAGTAGCTTTTTAGCTAATTTGTATAATTAAAGAAAAAAGCATAATTTTTTAGAAAATAAGCATCATTTCATTTTTTTAAAAATCTGTATAATTTTTTTTAGGAAAATAAATATCATTTAAAAATATTACATATATATAAATATATATTTATAACTAAGTGTAGTATTTATCATTTATCATTAAGTATCATTTAAGATTATAAGCATTTTTTAGAGAGAAAATAAGTATCATTTTTCTAAGAATAATATCTATTTTTCTATAACAAGTATAGAGTTTTTATTAAAATATACAGTATATAAATATAAATAATAAAGTAAATAATTATTTTTTTTTAAAGAAAAGCATAATTCTGTGGATAAGTGGATAATAAATAATAAATAAATATTTACTTTAACTTGATGTACTAAAATAACTAAAACGGCAATAAAAAATAAAAACTACGTTGACATTCTTTAAAATAAAATTTAAAAAAAACTAGTAAAAATGACAAAAACAAAATGACAACAAAATATAAAAATACAAACCAATTCAAAATATTAATCAAAGCTATAATACTATCTCAATGAGAGTAAAAGATATATATATTTTTTACATCCAGGTAAAAAAAAAAGAAGTACACTTCTATAATGTACTTAAAGTGCAATATTTTCACGCACTTAATATGCTAAAAACGTTTCTTTGCACTTCTTAAGAACATCTCAGTGTACTGAAGTGCTATTTCAAGACACCAAGAATGTGAACTAAAATGTGCTTTTAACATATTGTGTTTATTTTGTTTTTGAGAGGAAAGCGCAGCACATATTCACACATTCATCTAAACGTCGCTCTCAGAAGATGTTCGTTAACGGTATATCGCTGCAAAGATATTTCCAACTCTTTATTTTTTTACTTCTAAGCGAAGAAGAATCGCATTCAGTCAGATTCGAGTGTGAATCACGAGTCACTGACTGCAGTTCACTTAACGGCCACCGGTGTCGCTCATAACACAAGTTTCTGAATTCTACCTCTAGCGCCTTTAAAGTGACAATAATAATAATAATAGACAAAAACACAACTAAATGTTTCTTACTTTAGAGAAGCGAGGCTCTAGAGGGAAAGACGCCATTTTCTTGCCCAGCGGCGTTAAAGACACCTGCTCGTCTTTTCTGTCGACGGCCCCGAGGACCCCGAGCTGCTCCACGGCCGTCCGCATCGACTCTGAACACATGACACATGGGAAACATCATCCTTGACATATACAACTGAATATGAAAGCTTATCGTATTCTTGAAGCGACTCGTTTATTGTGATTATCATCATTATTATATTAATTATTGAAATGTAACAAGTGTATCTTGATTTAAGAGTGTTTAGATGAATGAAGAAGATCATTTCTGCAGTGTGTGTTATAATCAGGGTTGAGGAGTAACGAAATACAAGTAACTTAGTGACGCATTTGAAATACAAAATTTGAGTCACTGTATTTCATTACAGTTTCATTTTAAATGGGTGGTAATCAGATTACAGTTACATCTGAAAAGTGTTTTAGATTACCAAAGTGATTACTTTGAGTTTTAATGTCATTTAAACAGCGATTGGTGATTCTCTGACTCTGACCGTCTGAAAAAGAGGAGTTAAGATTCATGTTTTCCACTGTTTTCATGTTTTGTGAGTCATTTTATAATTCACTCGTCACTGCAACTTTTTCTCACAATTTCTTTTTTTCCATCACAATTGTGAGTTTATATCTCACAATTCTGACTTCTTTTTCTCAGAATTGCGAGATTTAAACTCACAATTGCAAGTTACAAAGTCAGAATTGTGAGATATAAACTTGTAATACTGACTTTTTTTCTTGCAATTGTGAATTTAGTATGTGAGTTTATATCTCATAATTCTGACTTTTCTCAATATTGTGAGTTTATATCTCATAATTCTGACTTTTCTCAATATTGTGAGTTTATATCTCATAATTCTGACTTTTCTCAATATTGCGAGTTTATTTCTCATAATTCTGACTTTTCTCAATATTGTGAGTTTATATCTCATAATTCTGACTTTTCTCAATATTGTGAGTTTATATCTCATAATTCTGACTTTTCTCAATATTGCGAGTTTATATCTCATAATTCTGACTTTTCTCAATATTGCGAGTTTATATCTCATAATTCTGACTTTTCTCAATATTGTGAGTTTATTTCTCATAATTCTGACTTTTCTCAATATTGTGAGTTTATATCTCATAATTCTGACTTTTCTCAATATTGCGAGTTTATATCTCATAATTCTGACTTTTCTCAATATTGCGAGTTTATATCTCATAATTCTGACTTTTCTCAATATTGCGAGTTTATATCTCATAATTCTGACTTTTCTCAATATTGCGAGTTTATATCTCATAATTCTGACTTTTCTCAATATTGTGAGTTTATATCTCATAATTCTGACTTTTCTCAATATTGCGAGTTTATATCTCATAATTCTGACTTTTCTCAATATTGTGAGTTTATTTCTCATAATTCTGACTTTTCTCAATATTGTGAGTTTATATCTCATAATTCTGACTTTTCTCAATATTGCGAGTTTATATCTCATAATTCTGACTTTTCTCAATATTGCGAGTTTATATCTCATAATTCTGACTTTTCTCAATATTGCGAGTTTATATCTCATAATTCTGACTTTTCTCAATATTGCGAGTTTATATCTCATAATTCTGACTTTTCTCAATATTGCGAGTTTATATCTCATAATTCTGACTTTTCTCAATATTGCGAGTTTATATCTCATAATTCTGACTTTTCTCAATATTGCGAGTTTATATCTCATAATTCTGACTTTTCTCAATATTGCGAGTTTATATCTCATAATTCTGACTTTTCTCAATATTGCGAGTTTATATCTCATAATTCTGACTTTTCTCAATATTGTGAGTTTATATCTCATAATTCTGACTTTTCTCAATATTGTGAGTTTATATCTCATAATTCTGACTTTTCTCAATATTGCGAGTTTATATCTCATAATTCTGACTTTTCTCAATATTGCGAGTTTATATCTCATAATTCTGACTTTTCTCAATATTGCGAGTTTATATCTCATAATTCTGACTTTTCTCAATATTGTGAGTTTATATCTCATAATTCTGACTTTATAACTCACAATTGCAACTTTATATCACACAATTCTGAGGGAAAAAGTCAGAATTGTGAGATAAAAACTTGCAATGACCTTTTTTGTGTTTGTTTCACACTTATTAGTATTCCAAAGTATTCTAAAGTATTTAGATGAAGTTACTAAACTTGAGTAATGTAACGAAATACGTTACAAATTACTTTTTAAAGCATGTATTTTGTAATCTGTAGTGAAATACATTTTAAAAGTAACCCACCCAGCCCTGGTGATAATGATGTGTTAGAGAGCTCATACCAGGTGACGGTTTAGACATGAAGTCAAAGTTGAGAACATCAGGAACTCCCAGAGCGAGCAGCTGCAGAATGACGCTGGCCAGATTACACCTACAGAGTTCATTCACAAAATCATTACTGAACACACACACACATGCGCGCACACACGCACACACACACACACGCACACGCACACACGCACAAACACACACGCACGGCTTTATAGGACTTGTTTTAGTGTGCATCGATGGGATCGTTCACACTTTACAAGTTGAACTGTTCTTCATTTGACACACATTAAAAACATTAAAAAAAATCATTTTGTAAAGAATATCTTTAAGAAAATAAGCATTTTAAGTATTGTGTTTTTTAAAGAAAATAAATATCATTAATTAAACAGTGGTTTATTGAACAAATTGTGTCTCTCTCTTTAAATAAGTTCAATTATAATAAACATTTTCTTAACGAAAAAAAAAAATCTCAGCTAATGTTGTAAACTATACACAGGAAGCCCTTTCTTGAACATTACTATAATATTAAAGGTTACAATTAACAACAAAGCCCACAATATTATATTCAGTTCCTGTTTATTTTTAGATATAATCCACACTCACATAAAACAACAACAACAACATGTAAATTGCAGGTTTTGCATTAACTTCTAAATCTATAAAATTCGTTTTCAATTCTTTTTCTACTTCAAGTTATTTAAATTTCTTTAAACATAAAAAATTAAGGCATTACTAACAGGTAAAGTAAATATAATGAATATTTAAGCGAAGACGGTTCAAATAAGATGGTTCGGGACGCATACATATATATATATAAAATATCAGTTAAAAAAAATTTGAAACTTTTTTTAAGAAAATAAGTACCTTTTTTTTAAAAACACGTATAACTTTTTAGGAAAATTAGTATAATTAAAGAAAAGCATGAAATTGTACTTCTTGTTAGAAAATAAGTGTCACATTAAAAATTATATATATATATATATGTGTGTGTGTGTGTGTGTGTGTAATTATAGTATTTTTTGGAAATCATTTAAGAAAATAAGCGTATTTTTAAAAGAAAATAAGCCTTAATTCTTCAAAAAAATTTATTTATTCTTTAAAAATAAATAAAATAAAGTTGCTGTATTTTTCAGAAAAATAAGTGTCATTTCAAGTATAATTATAAAATAAGTGTAGCATTTCTAAGAAAATAAGCATCTTTTTTCAAGACTTTTTATTTAAAGAAAAAAGCATAATTTTTTAGAAAATAAGCATCATTTCATTTTTTAAAAAATCAGTGTAATCTTTTTAGGAAAATAAATATCATTTAAGAAAATAAATATCATTTAAAAACATTACATATATAAATATATATTTATAACTAAGTGTAGTATTTATCATTTATCATTAAGTATCATTTAAGATTATAAGCATCTTTTTTTTTAGAGAGAGAGAAAATAAGTATCATTTTTTTAAGAAAATATCTATTTTTTTTAAAAGAAAATACTTATTTTCTTTAAAAATAGTATCATAAAAAAATTAAAAAACAACTATAGAGTTTTTATAAAAATATACAGTATATAATTTAAGAAAATCATCATTGATTCTGACAGACTTCAACCTGCTGCATGTGATCCGATACAAAAAGAACAAATATGGTCTGAGCCCGTGAAGACAGGACGTACCTCTGTATCTCGGGAACGGTCATGTTGGCGAGGTTGTCGAACTCGTCTTCAGTGTAGAGACGGTAACACAAACCCGCGTCTTCCCTCCCGGCTCGACCGGCCCGCTGCCACGCCTGGGCTTTAGACACCCGCTGCACCGCCAGCACCTCCAGACCGCTGTCTGACCCACGGAAACACACATCAGCATCACTCCTCGACACACAAACCAACACCACTGCCTTGGACGTTGAGCAACTCACCTGGATTGTAGCGTTTGGCTTTCACCATCCCTGTGTCAATGACGTACTTGATGCCGGAGATGGTGATGGATGTTTCCGCGATGTTTGTGGAGAGAATCACTTTCCTGGATCCCTGTAAGGCACAGAAACGGGGCGTGAGAAAGCGCACGTTCAGCATCACGGGTGTGGTCATGTGATGATGGCTGTTAGGGTCGTGACCTTGGGCGCGGGGTGAAAGACCCGGAGCTGTTGGGTGGGCGGGAGCGAGGCGTACAGGGGGACGACCGTCATGGCGGCGCAGGTGTCCGGCAGGTGCTTCGATATGTCCCGACAGGTGCGCGCCAGAGCTTCGATCTCCTCCTGGCCCGTCATAAACACCAGGATATCGTGGGACGGAGGAGCTTCCTTTAGGAAAATTAAGTAAAAAAGTAGCATGTTTTAAGAAATTTGCTATAGAAAATAAGTATTGTATTTATAAAATAAATAACTATCATTTCTTAAGACGTGAATATTGTTTATTTTTTACAAAATAAGTATAATTTCTTTAGAAAAAGAGTTGTTATCACTTAAAAAGAAAATAAAGACAATTTGTTAAAGATAATAAGCATACTTTTAATGGAAATAAATAAATAAAAAAAGTACAATATTTTAAAAAGAAAATAATTTTTTAAAGAAGTGTCATTTTTTTAAAGACAAATAAATATTGTTTTATTTTTAAAGAAATAAATATAGTTTTCTTAAGATGATAACTATTGTTTTATAAATTTTCAAACATAAAATAATTATATATATTTTAAAAAAGGAAATTAATGTTTCACCATTTTGTAAAGAAAATATAATAGTATAATTTTCTTTAACTCATTTAAATATCTTTTTTTGAAGAAGTAGCATGTTATAAATAAATTTCCTTCTTGTGAAAATAAAGTATATAAGTATTTTTAATGGAAATAATTATTTTGTCATTTAAAAAAAAAAAGACAATATTTTTAAGAATATAATTATTGTTTTTTTTTTCAAGAAAATACAATATGGTTTTTAAAAGACAAATAAATATTGTTTTAAGTTTTAATAAATAAATATAGTTTTCTTAAGAGAAAAAATATTGTTTTATCATTTTAAAAAGAAAATAATACCATTTGTTGAAGAAAATAAGTATACATTTTTAAAGGAAATAACAATTTTTTTAGAAATAAATATTATTTTTAGAAAATAAGTACAGTTTTATCATAAAATGTATTTTTTAAAAGAAAGTAAGTATATGTTTTGACCACTTAAGTATAATATTTTAAAGAAAATATTTTTTAATAATTGTTATTTTCTTAATTTTAGTCAATATTTCTAAAGAAAATGAATATATTTTAAATAAATAGAGTCATTTCTTAACAAAAATAAGTATATACATACACATAAATATATATATATATATAAAATTTATTTTTAAAAATGAAATAAGTATTGTTTTATAAGAAAATAAGCACCATTATTTTTAAGAAAATAAATATCCATTTTTTGCACTTCAAATAAAAAAAAATAAAAAACAACAACTCTGTGTGTGTGTGTGTGTGTGTGTGTGTTCTGACCTGGTGAATCTGAAATATAGTGACCAGCGCCGCCTGCAGATAGTCAGACTGAGGCTGTTTGGTGTAGAAGATCTGAATGGGATGCTGTCGGCCCTCCAGATACAGAACGGGTGATTTATTGAAGTACTGAGAGAACAGATCCACGTCCATGGTGGCAGACATCACGAAAACCTACAGAAAAACAGCATCCGTTCACCGACGCTCTCACTAGCAGTGCGTGCAAAGCAGCAAAAGAGCTGAAAACAACCTGATATCAGCGTTTCAACACGTCAACAAAACAGCTTGTGAACGATGTCACTTAAAGGTGCAGTGAGCCATTTCTCAAAAACGCTGTTGATATTTTATATTTGACACCCCTAACTTGATAGCTCCGCCCCCAAATTCACAACCTAGCCATGTAACACAGGCACCTCCCCCTCATGAGTGGACACGCCCCTTACTGCTGATTGGCTACAAGTGTATCTGTCCGATCCACTTTTAACAGCATTTCTCAGAATTTGGAAAGGGGTCGGGAGCAGCAGCTCATTTGCATTTAAAGGGACACACACAAGATATTTATATTAATAGGTCCGATTCTGTCGCACCTTCAGAGGTATTTTGTTCTGTTCTATGCGTTTGCGCTGGGCGGCCTTCACCACGCCGAACAGGACATCGGTGTGTACGGTGCGCTCGTGAGCCTCGTCCAGGATCACCACCGTGTAGCGCAGTAACAACGGATCCCCTATAGCCTCTCGCAACAACATCCCGTCGGTCATGAACTTCAGCTTGGTCTCCGGCGACGTGACGTCTTCAAAGCGTACCGTGTAGCCCACCTGAGGAGCAGACATCTTGTGATCAAACGCTGAAGAGTCAAGCTTTATTTCTACAGAACAGACTGTCACAGTGATCAACAAGACAATAACAGAATCATTATTCAATAATATATTGTTCAGTTTGGATGATGCAACTCTAATTTTTTCTTTCATTGAAGAACACACCAGTTTTCCCAGCTGCACTTTCTTTTCCTCGGCCACTCTTCCGGCCAGCGATACGGCAGCCACGCGGCGCGGTTGAGTGATGGCGATGATGCCCTGCCGCCCGATGCCCGCCTCGTACAGGTACTGCGGGATCTGCGTGGTTTTACCTGAGCCCGTCTCACCTGCAACAGGACAGTATTATGTGTGCACTTCTTTTGCTGGATTAAAACATTTGAAAATGATGATCCACAAATATATGGTATTATTACTGTAGTACATGTACAAAATTTAATAGTCTTACCATGGTACATATCCAAAATGCATGGTTTTATCATGGTAAATGCATGGTATTATCATGGTAAATGTCCAAAATGCAAGGTTTTATCATGGTAAATGCATGGTATTACCATGGTACGTGTCCAAAATGCATGGTATTACCATGGTACATGTCCAAAATGCATGGTTTTATCATGGTAAATGCATGGTATTACCATGGTACATGTCCAAAATGCATGGTTTTATCATGGTAAATGCATGGTATTACCATGGTACGTTTCCAAAATGCATGGTTTTATCATGGTATGTATCCAAAATGCATGGTATTACCATGGTACGTGTCCAAAATGCATGGTATTACCATGGTACCTGTCCAAAATGCATGGTTTTATCATGGTATGTTTCCAAAATGCATGGTTTTATCATGGTACATGTCCAGAATGCATGGTTTTATCATGGTAAATGCATGGTATTACCATGATACGTGTCCAAAATGCATGGTATTACCATGGTACGTGTCCAAAATGCATGGTATTACCATGGTAAATGCATGGTATTACCATGGTACTTGTCCAAAATGCATGGTATTACCATGGTACGTGTCCAAAAGGTATGGTATTACCATGGTACGTGTCCAAAATGCATGGTATTACCATGGTACGTGTCCAAAATGCATGGTATTACCATGGTACGTGTCCAAAATGCATGGTATTACCATGGTACGTGTCCAAAAGGTATGGTATTACCATGATACGTGTCCAAAATGCATGGTATTACCATGGTACGTGTCCAAAATGCATGATATTACCATGGTACGTGTCCAAAAGGCATGATATTATCATGGTACATGTACAAAATACATGATATTACCATGGTACGTGTCCAAAAGGCATGATATTATCATGGTACATGTACAAAATACATGATATTACCATGGTACGTGTCCAAAATGCATGGTATTACCATGGTACGTGTCCAAAATGCATGGTATTACCATGGTACGTGTCCAAAATGCATGGTATTACCATGGTACGTGTCCAAAAGGTATGGTATTACCATGATACGTGTCCAAAATGCATGGTATTACCATGGTACATGTACAAAATGCATGATATTACCATGGTACGTGTCCAAAAGGCATGATATTATCATGGTACATGTACAAAATACATGATATTACCATGGTACGTGTCCAAAAGGCATGATATTATCATGGTACATGTACAAAATACATGATATTACCATGGTACATGTCCAAAATGCATCGTATTACCATGGTATTACCATGGTAAATGCCCAAAATGCATGGTATTACCATGGTAAATGCCCAAAATGCATGGTATTACAATGGTAAATGCATGGTATTACCATGGTACGTGTCCAAAATACATGATATTACCATGGTATGTGTCCAAAACGCATGATATTATCATGGTACATGTACAAAATACATGATATTACCATGGTATGTGTCCAAAATACATGGTATTATCATGGTACGTGTCCAAAATTGATGGTATTACCACGATACTTGCCCAAAAAGTATGGTATTACCATGATGTGTACAAAATGCATGTTATTGCCATGGTACAAGCATGTTATTACCATGGTACGTGTCCAAAATACATGGAATTACCATGGTACTTGTCCAAAATTGATGGTATTACCACAATACTTGCCCAAAAAGCATAGTATTATCATGATATGTGTACAAAATGCACTGTATTACTATGGAACATGTCCAAGAAGTAGTGTATTGTCACAATACATGTAAAACATACATAGTAGTAGCACAGTACAGTTCCAAAAACAAGGCATTGCCAAAATACTGTCAGCTAAGATCGTATCATAACGGAAGTTACAGATCTTACCGATGAACACCGCATTGTGCAGCTGTCGGAGTTGGTTGATCACCTGTGTTCTGCTCGGGTAGATGGGCAGTTGTTTCCGCTGCGCGTCCACGCTGACGGGCGCGTGTCCCGCTCTGGGCAGCAGCATGCCGGGCTTCTTATCCAGGCGGAAGAAGGGAGAGCCCGGCTTAAATCTCTTCGCCGGAGGAGGGTCGGGGTCGTGGGGCATGATCCGCAGGAGACGCGCAGCACTGTGAATCCGTCTCGCTCACCAAGAAGGGCTAATCTCGTTCATAAATAAAGACGGACAGCAGAGGGATCTCGCACTGCAGTTGTTTACATCATCCGCTCGCTCATGTGGCTCACAGACTGCTGGCGCGCACAGATGACGTCACTGCACCGCATGGCGCTAATTATTTAGTTTTACTTTTATTTACTTTCTTATCTGGTTTTTATTGTATTTTACATGTTTTCATCGTTACCTTTTACCCCTGACATTGTTTTTTGTTTGTTTCTGTAATTGTTCTTCCAGCATTAATTAAATTAAATTAAATAAAAAGCAATGCCAGGCTACTTAAATGAAAGAGGGGAAATATTTTTTTTATGTTTTAAATAATTTTACGTCATGTCGAATTATTTTTATTCAAGCTCTACCTCACTTCTAGTGTCTTTGGAAAGCGCACGTCACTACTACAGTGTGACAGACGTGTGTATTGACCAATCAGCGCACAGACGCGCTCTCCCGCGCCATTCTGATTGGATGATCTGCTGGTACTAATATTGTGCCGCTTCCTACAACTGTCTCTTTCATCCGCGCGACCCTGCCGTGAGGTGAGGCGGACTGCGGCCCTGTGCTGCTTTCTGAATTTTTAAGCAATACACGTGATTGTTCGAGCTGTAAATATATGATAAATGTGTTAAGAATCAAGAGGAGATATAATTCTGACGCGATATGTGTATTATAATAGTCGTTTGAGGAAAAGGTTAGCATTAGCCTGTTAGCTTAGGCCTTTGCGCCATGTGAGATGAGACGAAACGTTTTTATATTTGATGATTTTCTCATAGATTGTTGTATTTTTTTCTTATATATAAACTCGGGGCTTCAGTCTGTACCTAAAACGGTTACATTTGCCATAAAAAATATTAATTTTCGAGTTATAGTGTTGTCGGGCTAGCGTGCACGTTCTGCTCCTGCACAAAGTAGACAACTGCCTATTTTTTTATATATTAGTATATAAATATAAGCCAACTGATTCCTTATGAAATAATGCTGATCAATTATGTCAAAGTTTACTTTATATTATTATGCTAATGTGTTGTTGAATGAGCAGCAATAGAAAATAAGATTTTCCAAAATAAGAGTCCTGCTGTATTTCAGCCTGTTTTATTAAAGTATATCTTTTGTTTGTTTGTTATTTGGTTACATAAGCCAAATTTTATACTTTAATGTTTTTATATAATTTCTTTCGAAGTAAACTTGTCTTTTCAGGAAGGAAAGATTAGCATTTGACGCATTTATCAATGTAAAGATTTTACTAGCATTATGATTGTTTATAATAAACAAACATTAAAGCGTTCTCATTGCTTGAAATAATTTATACAAAAATAAAAGAAAATTAACACAATTGAAATCAGAAAATATAAAATCTTATTCAGAATATTAACCATAATAGTATTAAGTGAAATTCATTTACCAGAAAAATCACAAGATAAAAATGCAAAAACCCGAGGGGAGATGTATAAATGAAACAAGATGATGAAAAGTGACTTTAGAAAATATTAAGTTCATTGTGTGAGGCTCTTAAAATTATTTGCCACCTGTTTTTCCCCCTATAGGAGCCGTTAGCTCATTAATTGTGCCTTTTTTTGCTCGAGTCCTGATAGATAGATATATATATATATATAGCTATACAGCTCTGGAAAAAATTAAGAGACCACTGCAATTTTTTTGTTATTTTGACGAGTTGTTGCTTTTGGCAAATAAATGCTCTAAATTACAATATTTTTATTTGGAATTTGGGAAAAATGTCAGTAGTTTATAGAATAAAACAAAAATGTTAATTTTACCCAAACACATACCTATAAACAGTAAACCCAGAGAAACTGATAATTTTGCAGTGGTCTCTTAATTTTTCCCAGAGCTGTATATAAAATGGCACACTGTTCATCGACAGCAGGTCATCTACAGATCAGCTGCGTCAGTGCTGATTGGTCGTTCCCCCTGCTGAAATAAAACTGTTTCCTACTATCCCTGTGCGTTTGCATCCCACAGCTCACAGGGACGCTTGGTCTCAGACATATTTTACTAAATTACGGGCAGAAGATCGCATAATAACTGCCATGAAATAACTGCATTTAAGCACTTTCGTTTTATACAAATTTTACTATTCCTGTCTAAAAGGCTTGCTTTCTGTTTCGCAGATTTATATTTCAACCTTGTCTTTAAACCGGCTGTTTACCGATCCTTGGAAGCACTGCAAAGATGCCCAGGGAAGACAGGGCCACGTGGAAGTCCAACTATTTTCTGAAGATCATCGTAAGTTCTCAACCCCAGCTGAAATAAAAACCGTTTCCTAGTTGACATCCCTCAGCTTGGTCTCAGACTCTTTTATAATCGTGACTCCCATCAGCTCAAGTCGTTTCTGACATGTTTTTCTCCATGTGTGCAGCAATTGCTGGATGACTTCCCGAAGTGCTTCATCGTGGGCGCAGACAATGTCGGCTCCAAGCAGATGCAGACCATCCGTCTGTCCCTGCGGGGCAAGGCCGTCGTGCTCATGGGCAAAAACACCATGATGCGTAAAGCCATCCGTGGACACCTGGAGAACAACCCGTCTCTGGAGAGGTGCGTGTCGCTCTGGGCTCAAGGATGATCTGTGGTGGAGAAATTTAGGGCGTTTAAAGTTGTGGCGCCTCATTGAGAAAACACCCTTTCGTCCGGATTTGACTCTAAATCTCATGGATTTTATGCTCAAAGTGAGAAACAAATTCTTGCGCATTGAGACCGAACCATAAGATTTACATAAAGAACCCGACTTTTTATAAATAACTCACATTTTTAGACACATTTAGGATCTTTTATAAGTCTGTGTAAATTATAGTTGTGCTTTAAACGTACATTTTATTGGCTAGAAATTGCTCTTAAGTCTGAAATCTCTATTTAAATGATGAATCTTCAATATTGCAGTGATGGAAGAAATGCTTTCAAAGCTTCAAATCTATTGCTTTGCAATACGATTCCCTGTTTCGAAGCGCTATAAAAGCCACATGCTGCTGACCCCTGCTGGTCAGAACTGTGTAAGTGCAACGAACCTGGTCCAAACATGCATAAAAACACCCTTTGCAAATGTTTTAAAGTAAAATTTACCAAATGGAATCAACTAATCATCTATAAACATTAAATATCGAGTGTCTGTATAATGTGTTTATCAATTTTCAGGGCTTGTTTTTGTTTGTTCCATGAATGGCTCCGCTAAACGGGCCAATAAGAGACTATTAACAACTATTAATCCTTTTAGTTATATTAATTTCTCTTTAAAATGTATAAAACTGATCAGATTTCAAAGCTTCATGAAGCAGTGTTTCAATCACTTCGATACCAAGTCAGTACTAAAATTTTAAAAATGTGACAGTGCTGTTGAGCAGATTCGTAAACGCCTGATTGGTCATTTTGTTGACGCACTCAGCATACATGTCTGTGATTGGCTGCAACGCACGGGCATTAGTGCTGCGTCGACGTGCGTGAAATGCGTCGACGCGTCACACTGTTTACATTCATCTGGCGTAATGGCGGCTTCTGCTCCTGGGAACGGAGAAAGTTCCATTCTATCACAAAAACCCAGACCACGATGATCAAAAGTATGGGAATACTTTAAACAGAGGCCAAATAAAACGGTCCTTTGTTCCCTTTGCAGAACCGAATTGGATCTCTGCCAAATTTTTGCGCGCGCAAGATCATATTTTGAGCGCCCAAAAGGGCATTTCGCGCGTGAACTGAGTTGAGGAGAAAATCTTCGTCTCAAAAATAAGAAAATATTTCGAGCGAACGAAAATCAGTTTTGCATTTCACAGAAGTTTATTTGGATGTGCGCGGACGTTCTCTTTCACACGTGAAGGTTTGAGTCGCTCGCGCTCCTGATTCCCGCCCTGCGCTCGCATATGTGGACGAACACACATAAGTGGCTTATTTATAATCAAAATCAAATGGTATTATTAAATAATGGCGTGTCCCAGTGTTTCTGTCCCAGAGTTCTAACTACTTGCGTAAAAAAAGATCACTAGATTAATAAAAAAAATAATCGTTAGAGTAGTCGACTAATCGGAAAAAAAATCGCTAGATTATCGACAGAAAATCATCGTTAGTTGCAGCTCTAGCGGATGTATCCGAGGGCGTTAAAACAATGGCCAATCAGGTGTTTACGAATCAGCTCGACGGCGCTCAAAGCGTCACGTTTTTACAATTTCAGCACCAATGACAACACTATCATCAGTACTATATTGATGTGCCAATTGACTAAACATTTTAATCCAACATTAATACAATACAGATCAGTACATGTATGCAGGATAAGTTACAGACCGGCTGTTTCAGTGCCTGTTTGTCGTTCCCCCTGCACAAATAAACATGTTTCCTACTATCCCTGTGCGTCTGCATCCCACGGCTCACAGGGACGCTTGGTCTCAGACATTCTGCATCTGCTGCATATTTTATCTGCGGTCTTAAAGAATTCCAGGTGAATTTTGTTCATGTTTTTTGCAGGCTGCTTCCCCACATCCGTGGGAACGTGGGCTTCGTCTTCACAAAGGAGGATCTGACTGAGGTCAGGGACCTGCTGCTGGCCAACAAAGTGAGTATCACGGTTTAATGGCTGAACGTTCAGGGTTTAAATGCGGCTCTTTTGAGGTAACGCTCGTCATCTCTGACCGTAGGTGCCCGCTGCTGCCCGCGCCGGTGCCATCGCCCCCTGTGAGGTGACCGTTCCGGCACAGAACACCGGTCTGGGTCCTGAGAAGACCTCCTTCTTCCAGGCTTTGGGAATCACCACCAAGATCTCCAGAGGAACCATTGAAATCTTGGTGAGGGGGATTTTTGGTAACAAGATTGTGCCACATTGTTGCGGTTATAAATCCATCTGTGTGTTTCCAAATACACGTTTCCTGTACCAATTTCAGTACTTAATGTGTGTCAGTAAAAGGAACGGATGGCTTTTTGACCTGCCGTATCCTGATATCTACAACTACCTCATCAACTTTCTCTCGTCCTATACTCCGGACACTCTTTAACCCCTTAAACCCGAACTGTTCCGCCGGCGGGCAAACCCCCCCCCCCCCCCCCCCCCGAGAAAAAATTCAAAATCATATTACTAAGCAACCACTAGGAGGAATGACACAAAAGAGGTATCATTTTAAAGCTTAGAAACTCAGCTTTTTAATACAACCAGTCATTGCTTTCAACTCTTAACGAGTGCTGAGTTAACACTCTAAACCGGAGTGTACCGCCCGCGGGCAAATCATACCTATAAAAATATTAATAATCATATTTTTCAAAACTCCAGCCTTCTTCATCACAAAATAGGTGTCATTTGAAAGCTTAGAGTCTGAATTTTACAATGAATGTAAGCACTTTGAATAAATCCAAAGTACTGCAGAGTTATTTACTGAAAAGTAAAAAAAAAAATTTTCATAATTTATGATTTTGTAATTATTATGTACGCCAATGTGTCAAAAGCATCATATAGCTCAGATAATCATGTGTTATATGTCATTTGAAAGGTCTCATGGAGTAGAATACAACGAGCATAATTGTTTTGGGCTTTGACTAAACTTGAGTGATTTTTTTTGTACGTGAAACCCCACAAGACCCAAATGTAAAAAATAAACTGATGCAGCATTTATGTCACGTTTTGGCCCCTAACGTCATGAAACATGCACCGATTGTGGTAAATTGGGCATCATTATTTACAGCTGATTCTCATGATTAAAATGAGTCCAACATCGTCATAATCCAATGAAGCGATCACGAGATATCGATCGCGAAATTACGACACATAAACCTCCACAGGCGCACAGCTGCTATAGCTAAAACTAAATGTAGCTATCAAGTGGCATTTCAGCATAAAACTTCATGAAACAGGCATAGATTGTGGAAAATCAGCACATCATTACTTACAGTGGATGCTCCCGGTTGAAATGACGCCAAGATCAACGGATTCCCACGTGTGGATCACGTGCTACTCGACGTGAAAGTGCGATTTTAAAAATACCCGCTAGGGGGCGACGAGGGCTAAACAAAAAAGGCCACCTTGATTCCAAATGCTCCAGCTTTTGAATACTTCATGGGATCACCACAAATTAGATATCCAGATGCAGGTCTCATATAGAGGAACATCCCCAAAAAAGAATTTTCCTCCTACCTCATTTCATTTCTGAGTTATTGCATATCAAATATGAAATATTTGAAATATGAAATGAGAAAACTTTATTTTTTTTTTTTTTTTTTCAGTGGTTTCTCAGCAAGACATTGTCCGAATTTAATTATTTTTTTTTTATTTAAAAGAGTAAAAAATTGTTTCAAATGATACCAACCTTTTGACTCTCCTTGCTACGGTTTTGGAGTTACGAGTCTTTACTTTTTTGTGTGTCAGTCAGAAAAAATAATTCTGAAAATACCCTTAGGGTTAAAGGGGTTAAAAGCCTGGAGGGGTACAAATGGACAATCTATTTTTGTGATGAATATTAAACTTTGTAGTCTTCCTGCTAAAACCCGTTTCGTCGTCATTGCAAGGGTGATTGGGTAACGTAATCGACCCTAGCAGTCCTCGGTTGTAGGTAACGCGGCCAGTAGGGCTGTGCAATATAGACAAAATAATCACTTTTTTTTTTTTTTTATGAATATTGCAATTGCGATTTATTTTGCAATTTTGGTAATTTGTTTTTGCTTTTTCAAACATGCTACATTCTGAATGGATTCAGTGCACAAGAAATGCATAACAAAATGTTTCACAATGAAGTTAACAGCTTCATAAACAACTATAATTAACTGTCTTTAAAACAGACAAAATAAAATAAATTAAGGTTAACTAACCTAAATTCCAGTCATAATAAGTAAACTTCAAAATTGTATTTCAGTGCACACATTTCACAATGAAATAACATACTGTACAGTAGGATTAACTGCTGGATAAACAAAACTGTAATAAATTGTGTCTTAAAAACAGACAACATAAAATAAATTAAGATTATTTCACCTGCTTAAACTCGTATTCAACGCCCGCCTTACATTTCGGGAATAGCAACTTGTGTGAAATAAGTGCGAGATGGCAGCTGGTATCTTTTGTCCAGTGTTTGAATCCCAAATTCTCTCAAACGACTGGTGTTGAATTTCTATTTGGTACCAAATAATTTTTATTCTGAACTGCATCCATAATTTTTCTTCTTTCCTCCCGTTTGCCTATTCTGTCCTCCCGCTTTGCTTTGTTCTAATTTGTGCGTTGTGCCAAGTGAGCTCTGATCGGTAAACATGCGCACAATAACGTTGCAGTATTCTGAATTAAAATATAAATAAATTAATAAATAAAATTGTAGACTTATGCGATTTTAGAAATTGCATGTGCTCAAATCGCGATTGTTTTGCGATTAATTGCACAGCCATCACTGAATATAGACATTATAAATGTCAGTCTTAACCCGTTTAATCTCAATTTTGGGATTAACTTTCATGTCACTTTAGGGTAACAATTAAACACAGACGGTTATCATTTGTCTTTTATCCCAGTATTCCTGTTTTGTGTTGGTTGGCACGTTTTATTGCAGTGAACCGTCGATCGTGATCCTTGGAATACTATAAAATTATTTCCCCCTTGCTTTCCTCTGCCTGTTCTGGCATCTTGGAGCTGTCCATGTTGAAATAGTAAGGGTTTTAAACTGTTCGGACCACCATCGATACCAACGCTCTGATGATGGCCTGGCGTTTAGATTGCGTGACGTCGACCGCCGGAGCTCTATGGTGTCATTGTGGGAAAGTCCATGTTTACAACTTGACTTGTCTTTTTTAATACGACAAATGAACTGACTGACCTGTGCTTCCCTGCAGAGCGACGTTCAACTGATCAAACCTGGAGACAAGGTGGGCGCCAGCGAGGCCACGCTGCTCAACATGCTGAACATCTCGCCCTTCTCTTACGGGCTGATCATCCAGCAGGTGTATGATAACGGCAGCGTCTACAACCCAGAGGTGCTGGACATCACTCAAGAAGCCCTGCACAAGAGGTTCCTGGAGGTCAGTGGAGTTGAGCTAGTTTTACCTCGGCTGTTAAAATGCAGGATAAGTTACGGACCGGCTGTTTCAGTGCCTGTTTGTCGTTCCCCCTGCGCACATAAATGTGTTTCCTACTATCCCTGTGCGTCTGCATCCCACGGCTCACAGGGACGCTTGGTCTCAGACATTTTTATATTTAAAAAAATGTATAATATGGGATGTTTTACAGAATTGGAGTTGGAAACGACTAATTTTGTGTTGATGCAAACTGTATAATATCCAACATACACATTTTTAGTAATTGTGCAGTTAAATTCTCATCGTATTTTCAGAAAGTTTGGGGATATTTTCCTCTCCCCAAATTTGTCACTGCCGCAACGGTAATTTTAGAAGGGTTACGTTGACCTATTAAGATTGTTTTAAAAAAAAAAGCAAAAAAATATATGTAAAGTTTTCCGAGATAAATCAATAATTACAATAATAGCACTATTCGTTGGCATTCGAGAATTGTATTTTGTTTCAATCTTTGTTAAAGATTGAAATTAGTATGAAACTTTATGCCTGTCCAACTTTAATCCAAAGTTACAGATTCATTGGTTTGAATAAACATTGATTCAAACTCTATAATAATAGCATCTCGGTTGATAATTCAGTGTACTTTATTTTTAGCGATCGCATTACAGGATTTTAACTCCATACTAAAACTTAATTCCCCCAAATAAATGATTGTGCTCCCTTTTGTCACTACCAAAACATGACATTTCAGTCGTGACCGTTTCGGTAATGAGTTCAGCTCAAAGATGCTAATCATCGCATGATTGGCTAGTACAGTTCTGAACGCTTGTACACGCGCACAACCACACTTTTATGGAATAAAACCCAAAAGTTTGCTTATTTGCAAAAAAAGGGTAGTGATATTCCTTAAAGTTACACAGATTGAGACTTCTGAATAAATTGAGCTCAAAATCTGGAATATTTCCTGATCAAAAATATAGAAGTGTTAAAAATCAGTCTCGGTTGTGACATGAAAATGCGTATTTTTTTTCTTTTTTTTAAATGCAACAATGGGTGCAAAATTATTTCAATCTTCACAAGTTGAAATTTAAGGGTTCGGGACAGCCACCTCCCAATTAATGATGATTTTACATATAAAGCTTACTGATATTTTAAATATTATTGTGTGATTCAATAGATAATAGGAGGATCTTGGTAAACATCTCATTTGAATACTTAAATGCTTTTTAATTGTTTTGGTTGTGGGACAGCAGTTTGCACCAATTCTGTAGAACGGCTCATATATCCTTCAGGCCTGGAAAGCACTTTGGTCTACAACTTCTTCGTTTTTCTCTTTCAGGGTGTGAGGAACATCGCCAGTGTGTGTCTACAGATCGGCTACCCCACCATCGCCTCCATCCCTCACTCCGTCATCAATGGATACAAGAGGGTCCTGGCTGTCGCTGTCGAAACAGACTACTCCTTCCCCTTGGCCGAGAAGGTAAAGCTCCGTTCTGTTCGCTGTGATTCCCCACAGATGTGCTCCTCCCGCAGGTTAGGTTACATGACGGCTGATCGGTGTCGTTCTGTGGATCCATCCTGCACACAGTGATGTGGGTCCACCTGTCCGAGTGTCTGCGTCAGGTCTTTTTGCCCCGGCAGGCAGGGACGCTTGGGCTGACAACATTTAAAATGTTGTTGTTGTTTTTTTTTTTTTTTTCTTCCCCAGTGTCTTCACTTCACTTGTCTGAAGCAAGTCTGACTTGTAATGTCTGTTTCCTTCACAGGTGAAGAACTTCCTGGCTGATCCCACCGCTTTCGCTGTTGCAGCTCCTGTTGCTTCCGCCGTGGTGGAGAAATCCGCAGCTCCTGCTGCCAAAGAGGAGGCGCCCAAGGAGGAGTCGGAGGAGTCTGATGAAGACATGGGCTTCGGCCTGTTCGATTAAACTGCTGAAGGAACATCAGTGTCAGTTTAACTCCAATAAAACATCTGGAAACAACAGCTTGAGTCTTTGTGATGTTTCGTCTAGACATTGTAAATCTTGCTATAAAGTCCTTTTTAAACATTTAGTCTTCAAATGCGCAGGTAGCTTTATTAATGGATTCTTAAGGAATAGTTCACCTAAAAATATTACTAAAATTTAATTAATAGTGCCAACATTTCAGGATTGGTTTTACTTTATTCAGAAAGAAGTCAAAACACAATCCCTGGATGCTAATGAAGTATTGCACCATCTAAACAAGTTGTGTAAAAGTAATTCATTAATTAAACCAATGTTTTCCTGTTATATATTTTTTGCTATACAGCCAAATAACATTTCTATGCTTCACCGGTTGTATTTTCTAAACTAACTATATATATTTAGGCCTATATTTATTTTAAATTCCCATTTGGTTGATGAGCTACTGGTAATTACATAGTTGTCATATAAAATGAAATTAATGTAACAGTCCTGATTTAAATGCACAATTGCAGGTTTGCATTTTTTTTAGTCTCATGCATTTTTACCTAATTGAAATTTGCATTAATATACAAACATTAAAACCATGTATGTACTTTTTAATGGATTTAATTTGTTTTCACAAATGGGCTGATTAATGCTGTTTCTAAGGAGTCTAAAAGATACATTTGAGAATATTAACTAATCAAATAGATGTAAATACTTAAATTCTGCTTTTAGTGAATTTAACTATTAAGGGGGTGGAAAAATGTCTGGATAATTTATTGCTGCTTTGAAGAAAACCAAATCCAACCCCTGATGGAATTAAAGGCACAATATGTAGATTTTTCCCACCAGACTTAGGTGTATCTTGAGCTTTGTCGCAGTTACTACTTACACTTCTTCCTGTCGAGCTTATTTTGGGTAGCCGTGCGTGTGTTGAAAGTTATGACGCTACTCCGCGTTTGCTTGGCGGGTGCTGTGAGGCACGTGTTATAGTAAGTTAGATCAAAATTAGGCACGGTAAAACATGGTACTCGTGGTAAATCAGATTTAAATAAGACTAAACATGTTGAGCTATATAGAGATTAGTTTTCTGTCGATGAATGTATCCAAACAGTTGCTCACCTGTCTAATAAAACAATGTATTAAAGCTTTTTTGTTGTTTCCATCTACAAAATTAAACCAAAACCGAGGGTATGATGTCATTGATGGGCGACGCATGGACACGGTCCGTCTTCTGTATAAAATTGCTTTTTTTCTCTGTGTTGAAACATTCTCATGAAGTACCCAAGTCAACAAAATATATTGTTCATGGTTTTTGGATATTTTAATACACAAATCCTACATATTGTGCCTTCAATAAGAAGCCATTTTAAATACTGTAAGTCCAAAATACTAGGGTGAAAAGCAAAAGTGACGATACTCCAGATAGACCAGTCAGCATTCAGGACCACAACTCTGTTTTATTACAATCAGCACGTCTGAATAAACATTAAAACATGCAAAAACATTTTAAACAGAAATAAAATGGAAACTTCTGATAATCTAATGTCATTTTGCAGAAGAAAAAAAAACATTATTTGTTTTAAAATGATTAATGTGCAGTGTTGGCGAAAGTTACTTTGGAAAGAAATGCGTTACCGCCATAAAAAGTAACTTATTGCATTACTTTTTAAGGAAAGTAATGTGTTCTGTTACACATATATAAATAAATGGGATGAAGTAACTTGTGTTACTTATTTGAAAAAGAAACTTAGATATTACATTGTAAATTTAAAAGTAATGTGTTACTGTACTAGTTACTTGAAAAAAGTAATCTGATTACTTGTAATGGAAGCAGATCAGTTTAGTCTATAATCAGATGTTACACGTTAACGTCTAGATCTTTTTTGCTCAGTGACCGCTCGAATCTGCGTCACCAGTTTCGCTCTGTTGTTTATGATGTTTTGTCCAGCGACCTTCATGAGGTCAGCGATCATCTCAGCGCTGTATGAAAGTTGAAAGGTCTTAAATTTGTTCCTCCAGGCCTCAATATCACCTGATGAAACATCAACACACTTGAATCAGAACACGGTTGATATGATCGTTTTATTGTAAGACTTTAACTTGCCTCCACAGTTGACCACATTAAAGAGAGGGATGTGGATCACGGTCGGAGCTTTTTTGCCTTTGAACACATAGAAGTCCTTCGGTTTCTTGATGTCTTCACTGGGAACGTTGATCTCAGGGAACGGGATGTTTAGTTTCTTGCAAATGTTGGCAGTGTCCCTCACTGTCTGCCGTGGAAAAGCATCACAATTGCTCTCATTTTTTTAAAATTACTAACATTTTCTTATGAGTGAGACGGTAGAGAATTAAATGTAATACCATGAAAGGATCACCAGCACTGAAATCCAGGGAAATGATGAGGTCGACGTTCCTCTCTTTTCTCAGGACTGAGAAGTAGGGCGAGTTGAGCAACAGCCCGGCGTCTTCAAAGTCTCTCGTCTCGCTTTCCAGAAGAGTGGAGTGCACTGCTTCATCTGAGGGGATCACAGCGTTATTATATTATTCATAATGAAATTCCAGTTAGCAGGTCTGTTCTTACCTGTCATATTGTGGAGGAAGTTATAATTCCTGCCCCAAATCCACATATCTGTGCATTTAATAATGCTTGCCAAAGCATCTGTAAAACAAATATTAATTTAGTTCTTCAGTTCTTAGGCTGAATAAATAGTTCTTTTGGCCCTCTAGCATTAAACTACTAGTTACTCGCGGAGGAACATTGTTTTGATCGTCACGTGAGTTGTGCTTCGGTTCCTGCGCGGATGAATCTGATCACTGCAAATGTCACTCAAAACTCCGGGGGGTTCACGCGCCAAATGGCAAATTATTTCCTAGAAGGAGGTGGGAAAAATCCAAAATCTGGTCTGTCTATAGCAAGGCTATAGGCAAACACTCAAAGCTGGTTTAGGGATCGTTACCAACATAAAGATCGTTTTCTGAACTTAGTGTAACGGTGTTATATTAATTGATCAATTTCACACAAAATCTCTCCCTATGTTCTCAATTATTTTATGTTTACATAATTATTTTGTATTCTGGCAATAATTTCTTTTTATATTGAATTATTTGAGATATTATTTGAGCTGTTTTTATACTTATGTTCATTTTTCGGTGATTGTGTCATAATTGTCAAATATGTGACGTGGCCCCTTTAAGGATGAAGTTCCGGTTGCTTTCCTTCAGTTCGCAGCAAGCGCGGCTGGAGAAAGGTGAGTCCTGCCGGAGCTCTTACCAAAAAGCTACAAAATGAGTTCGTTTATTGTAATTTAGTAATGTTCCAATAAGTTTTGTGGCTAATATTATCCCTTTTGACTGGCAGGTCAATGTTCATAGAAAGGCCACAGATTGGTGTTTCTTTTCATTAATTTTCCTTTTTATTCATACAGAATAAAAAAAGGGGTGGTCCGAGGAAGCTGTTGTCCGGTCTCTTTACTTGAATATACACAACGCAGAGTGATGGTTAGACCGGTCACATTAGTCAATGCAGCAAATGTGCTGCTATGTTGATTCGTGTTTTATTACAGGTGTTTGGTTGCGAACTCGTTTAGTTTCAATGTTCATTTGATGTGGATTCAAGCTATTATGACACCTTTTAATGAATATTGTAGCCTGAATTTCTTTCATTTATTTGTGGATAGACATAAAATGGAAGAATGCAGTTTCACGCAAAATCCACTCTTTGAATTTGGTTAATTTTGGCATAGTTTTGAGTTCTTATCGAGAACAGTGTTGGCTGTATAGACTTTTTTTTGACTACGATACATAAATCTTAAGGTGTAGAGCGTCCCCACGATATATAAAAGTGGATATTAGAAACACTTCAACCTACCAAATGGCCAGAAACGAATCCTATCGCCCAATTTTTTGACTACATCCATGCTGTATTCCCTCATATTCAATCTTTCTGGTTTTTTATCAGCAGTTTTCAGTTTTTTCATGAGACGTTTGCCTCCAGAGAGGTCTGTAAAAAGACAGGACATGTACATTAGTGAGTTCTATTTCGTTCTTCCTGACCGCCAGAGGCAGTGCTTCACACTGGATATTATCTCTCGTTGCAGTTGCATAGGTCGAGTCTAATACCAACAAAGTCCCTCGTGACCAGGATGACTCGGGGTGCTGCCCTATTTAACCCCGTGACTTCCTGCAGACTGTCCTTATAATCTTCTCGCGTGCACATATTGCAGGTCGTAGAATATAAAAAACAAAAAAAACAAAAAAAAAAACAACAGCACTTTTTGGGATCCGTTCTTCACAGCTTCGCAACAAAACCATTGTTGGTGTTTCGCGACTGCACGTCCTCCAGAGGCTGCAGCGGATTCAATTGGAAACGGATAAGGATTGACTGGTGAGTTTGTTTACATATACGCTTGGGGTTCGTTCACGTTTTCCCGGCATTGTTTGGTCGCTACACGGAGTGTTTTCACTCTGTGGTACGGCCGTATAGGGCTATAATAAATTGTAGATGGAGTTAGACCGCGCTAGGAGTGTGTGCGCTCTGTATAGCGATCGGTGCCTATGCTACAAGAAGTACGATACTCTGCGGAGGTGCTTGTTGAAGTAACAGTAGTGGAGATAATTAGAAGTGTTCCTTTGTATACACATAGGTGTATATAGGTGGTATAGAACTTATATATATATATATATATGTATATATATGTGTATATATATATATATATATATAACAATATACATATGATAATTATAAAGCAAAAATTAGGGTAATATATATATATACACTGAGATACTAAGTGTTTGTATAAATATTATATATTATTCTCTATAGTAGACATTCTGGTAACAAGGACGGCTGAGTCCAGCAACGGTCAGAGTGATTCCGCTCGTCCCACAGAAATAATTCCTGTTGTCACAATGGAAACAACAGCTCATACTTGCGCATTGTGCATGACTGTACTGCAGATGGAGGATGGGCATGATTGCTGCCCTTCCTGTTTAGGCCTGGAACACTTGAAACAAGGTCTCACAGAAGATGCCTGCATAAACTGTAGTGTCAGGCCTTGGGAATGGAGAACTTCGAGGGTGGCTTTGGTGGAAGGTCTTTTGGCTGAGTCGCTACCGCCACCTCTGCCGAGTAAGGCAACGCGTAAGCGCAAAAATGTTGGATTAGCCAGTGCTTCCGCTGGCAAGAGATGCAAGGAAGACCCCTTAGTCAAGAAAGTGGAGGGGTTGACTACTGAGTTTGCTCAGATTAAGTCTTTGCTTATGAAATTACAACCGAGCGAGGAACTAGTGTCTGTAGTTGAAGCCCCCACCATGGAGTCGACCACTGGGGAGGAGGATGTTCTGTCAATGGCGGCTTCTCATAACCAATTTTATGGTGAGGAAGAAGTGGAGGTTATATCTGATCAACAATCCTATCTCTCCCATGATGGCTCCCAGGGTGCTGGTCACGGGTCGGTGGGAAGTCCACAGTCAGAGCTAGAGCTGGTGAAGCAAGCTCTTCAGGCTGCATTGGCTCGCCCAGGTCTTGACACAGCCCCGGTGGCGGCAACTACTTCCAGCGCTTTTTTCAGAGGTTCAGCACAACCCTCTCCTCTTACCATTCCACCATCAAAAGATTATATTGAGGAGTTGCAAAGATGCTGGGCTAACCCTAGATCTCTTACGCACCCCACTAGTGCAAGCAGAGCATTGGCTGCGATGCAGGACGCAGACAGTTATGGCTTGGGTCAAGTGCCAAAAGTTGATCCAATTATTGCCTCTCTTGTTCTCTCCCCAGAGGAGGTCTTGAGGCCTAATATTCGTTGCCCCAGCCCTCAATGCCGGATTACAGATGATCTCCTTATCCAGGCATATAACACAGCAGCACGAATGGGTCGCATTGGCAATTCTCTCTCACATCTCATGCTGGCCTTGGCTCAATCTCTTCAAACATCAGGAAGTGATCCTTTGAACGTAAACTTAAGTGATGCCTCGCTTCAGGCAATGGCATTCATGGCAAGAGAGCTGGGCAGGCTGATGTTGACGCTCACACCGACACGCCGTCAAGTCTGGCTTGCACAGTCACCTCTGTCTGAGGCATGTAGGAAGACACTGAGGGACCTTCCAGTAGTTCCAGGACAGCTCTTTGGATCAGCTGCGCAGCAGACGCTGGAGCGCAGTGTCCAGGTGAATCAGACCAGGCAACAATTTGCTGACCTGAGGAGAGTTCCTCAGTCTCAGTTACATTATAGGCAGCCCTCTAGGGGGCATGAGCTACCACGCCCTCAGTTTTCAATGCGCCCAGGTGAGGCTCACAGAGGTCAGCCTCAGCACTTGGAGCGATCTCAGCGAATGGAACATTCTAATCGGCGGCCCCGGGCTCGGGGGCAGCAAGTATTTCAGGCCCCAAGGGGGAGAGCACCTGGCCAACAGGCCTCCAGGGATTTTAAGGGTCAGGGACGCAGGACCTGAAGGTTTGCGGCCGGCTGTCGGACGTTTTACTCCTCAGCAGCTCAGTTATTGGGAGACAACAACCTCCGACCCTTGGGTTATAGCAACACTAACTCAGGGGTACAAGCTGCAGTTCCGACGGCGGCCGCCCGCTTTCAACGGGGTCAGGATGACCATAGTCTCAGACCCCAACAGTTCAATTTTACTAAAACAAGAAATAGCACAACTTCTACAGAAGGGTGCCATCGAGCCAGTAGAAGGGTCAGAACGGCTCAATGGGTTCTTTTCAATATACTTCTTAATTCCGAAGAAAGATGGGGGAGTAAGGCCCATACTCGACCTTCGCGGTCTAAACAAGTTCCTGAAGGTCTTACCATTTCACATGTTACGAATAACCGATGTTCTCCAGGCGGTCAGGCAGCAGCACTGGTTCACCACAGTAGACTTGAAGGATGCGTACTTCCATATTCCAATTGCTCCACCACACAGGCCTTTTCTATGCTTTGCATTTCAGGAACAGGTCTATCAGTTCCGGGTCCTCCCATTCGGCCTCTCACTATCCCCACGAGTCTTCACCAGGTGCATGGCGGCGGCCTTGACTCCAATTCAAGCTACAGGACTGCAAGTGCTCCCGTACTTGGACGACTGGCTCCTTTGCTCCCACTCACAGGGGCAGGCAGTGCTGGAAATCACACAACTGCTATCGCATATTACCCGACTGGGTCTTTCGGTGAATTTCAGCAAGAGCCAGCTAACTCCAAGTCAGTCTCTAGAGTTCATAGGTGTCAGGCTAGATTCACGAGTAATGAAAGCCTCGCCTTCAACTCAGCGGGTGGACAATATACGGCTCCTCCTTCAACGGTTTCGAAGGCAGGCCAGACTTCCATTCAAGTGTATCCTCAGGCTCATGGGTATGTTGGCGGCAGCAGCTGCTGTCATACCGTTAGGCCTCCTTTCACTATGCCCCTTTCAGATATGGGTGAACAGTCTCCACTTGAATCCCATTTGGCACAGGAACAAGTGGATCAAAATCACAGATCGATGCCTTCTGGTCTTGAAGTCATGGAGGAGGAGGTCGTATCTGACCAGAGGGGTTGCTCTGGGCGTGATTCCCTCTCGAAGGGAGGTAGTACAGACCGACGCGTCTCTTACAGGCTGGGGGGCAGTCTGGCAACACAGAGCAGTCTGGGGACATTGGAACCCCCAGGAAGAGAACAAGAGTATAAATACCCTGGAACTTCGTGCAGTACAGTTGGCTCTGAAGCACTTTGCACCATTTCTGAAGGGCAGGCACATTCTTGTCAGGTCCGACAACACGTCAGTGGTTTATCATATCAACCATCAAGGGGGCACGAGGTCCAGCCAGTCCCTTCGGGTATCTCAGGAACTGTTGAGTTGGGCCTTCCCACGGTTTGCGAGCATCAGAGCGATGCACATTCCGGGGGTGTCAAACGGGGTGGCAGATTATTTGTCGCGCCACAAACCTTCATCGGGGGAGTGAAGACTCAACCCAGAGGTGGTAGAGATGATATGGCGGCGATTTGGCAGGGCGGAGGTGGACCTCTTCGCCTCGGCGACATCGACCCATTGCCGTCTCTGGTTCTCATTAGTGGAGGAATCCAGTCCTCTGGGGCAGGATGCTCTAGCCAACGCCTGGCCAGATCAGCTACTTTATGCCTTTCCCCCGATACCATTGATCGGGGCAACTGTTCACAGGGTCCTTCAAGGACACCACAGGCTGCTGTTGGTAGCACCAAACTGGCCGGGAAGACCTTGGTTTCCAATGATGTACAAGCTCCTAGAGCAGGATCCCTGGAGCCTTCCAAGGAGAAGGGATCTTCTCCACCAGTTGCAGGCTCAGATTTGGCACCCGAATCCAGACCGCCTGCAGCTCTGTGTTTGGCCTCTGAAGGGCCGGAACCACTTTTCAGAGTCTGTGATCGTGAGGTGCAGAACACCATTTTGAATTCCAGAGCACCTTCTACCAGGAATGCTTATGCCTGTCGATGGAAGCTCTTCACTGATTGGTGTAGGAAGCATGCAATGGCCCCAGAGCAATGCCCTGTTCCCATGGTCTTACGTTTTCTGCAATCTCTTTTAGAAAATAATAGGACTGCGTCTACCTTGAGAGTATATGTGGCTGCAATTTCAGCATATCATGTGCGAATAGATGGTCAGCCATTGGGGACTCATGCCTTGGTTACTCAGTGTCTTAGAGGTGCTCAATGGCTGCACCCTCCTCAGCCCACTCGGGTGCCCTCATGGGACCTGAGTCTAGTCTTAAGATCTCTTGCATTGCACCCTTTTGAACCTTTGGAGCAGAGTGACCTGAAGTGGGTCGCACTGAAGACAGCGTTTCTCTTGGCCATTACTTCGTCTAAACGGGTGAGTGAGCTCCACGCATTGTCAGTTAGCACACCCTGTATGCGCTGGAATGCAGATGGTTCAGTAGTGACATTATGGCCGAACACAGCATTTCTCCCCAAAAGACTCTCTGCCAGTTTTAGGAACCAGGCTATTGAGTTGGCAGAGTTTAATCCTACAGTATTGAGTACACAGGAGGATGGAAGCAGACTTTTGTGCCCAGTAAGAGCCCTCCGGGGTTATCTGAGGGCCACAGAAGCTTTCCAGCAATCAGACCAACTCTTTCTCTGCTACGGGGGACCAAAAAGAGGTCAGCCCCTCTCAAAGCAGAGACTGTCGCACTGGGTAGTCGAGGTGATCACCCATGCGTACAAATCTAATAGTTATCCAGTGCCAGTGGGAGTGAGATGTCATTCAACAAGGGGCATCTCAACGTCTTGGGCTGCATTAAAAGGTGTTCCTCTAAGTGATATCTGTGCAGCAGCTACATGGTCATCAACAAGTACCTTTTCCAGATACTACAGGGTTAATGTGGCTGCTTCCGATACTATCGAGGCAGCGGTCCTTTCCGGACCCTCAACTTCCTCTTAAGGGTAAGCAGGACCTCCTCGTGACCTTGTTGTTATAAGTCATCCAGTGTGAAGCACTGCCTCTGGCGGTCAGGAAGAACGAAATAGAACGAGAGTTACGTATGTAACTGCGGTTCTATGAGTTCTGGATGACCGCCAGAGCTTTCTGTCACTCGGAGTCGGAGCGAGAAGATTCCGTAGGGACAGTCTGCAGGAAGTCACGGGGTTAAATAGGGCAGCACCCCGAGTCATCCTGGTCACGAGGGACTTTGTTGGTATTAGACTCGACCTATGCAACTGCAACGAGAGATAATATCCAGTGTGAAGCACTGCCTCTGGCGGTCATCCAGAACTCATAGAACCGCAGTTACATACGTAACTCTCGTTCTTCTATGTGTATCTTTTATATATTTGTTTCATGCTTTGATTTTCATAATTAAATTTAGCAAAAATACACTGTAATACATTTTTTAAAATTACATTTAGTCATTAACAGATGCTTTTACATGAAGCCACTTACAAATGACACATTTTACATGCAGATAGTATGTGAAATATGGCATTTTATAGAGTATTTCATATTTCAAAAGGAAAAGTTTCCATCTCACATCTGACAATAAAGGCCGTTCACACCAAGGACGATAACTAATGATAACTATTTTAGCGTTCACATCGTCAAAAATAACAAATTCTGTCACCCTGAAGTTGTTCTAAACCTGTATGAATTTCTTTATTCTGCTGAACACAATAAGATATTTTGAAGAATGCCTGTAACCAAACAGTTGATGGAATATTCTTTTTTTTACTACTATGGAAGTCCATCAGCTGTTATTTACCCATAATCTTTAAAATATCTTCTTTTATGTACAAAATAAAGAATAATAAATATAAATAAATATCCCTTTAAAATAATTCATGTGACTTCAGTGGTTTAACCTCAATTTTATGAAACACCACGAGTGCTTTGTGCAAAGAAAAAAAACATAATTTAGCACTTTATTTACAAAATCTTAATCTTAATATTAATATTTTAAGGTGAACTAACACCTGCTGCAGTTTTGTTATTGTCTGCTATAAAGGGAACCTAAAATGCCCTTTTCACCAGATGTAATATCAGTCTCTGGTGTCTCCAGTGAAGTTTCAGCTCAAAATCCTCCACAGATCATTTATTATCGCTTGTCAAATTTGCCCCTATTTGGGTGTTTTTGTTTGTGTCCCTTTAAATGCAAATGATCTGCTGCTCCAGAAGAGGGCGGAGCTTCAACAGCTCAACAACAACAAAGCTGGAGAATCTCACGCAGACAAAATGAGGAAAGTGTTCAAACTGATGGAGAGACTCAGGAAGAAGTTCCAACTTTTAGACGTTTCTGAACGGTTGGTGGATAAATTGATGTAGTTGCTGTGGAGTTGATCAACTCATCACTAGCATGTGTCGTCATGTTTTTTTTTTTTTCCTTCTCCATAATTAAATCTTGTGCTAGAGCTTCTGCAAGGGCTTTTCAGTGATGGAAATCCATTGAAACTTCCACATAGTCGTGGAGAGCGCTGTTCATGGTTGCATGAACACAGTTGTGTGTATTTAGAGCGATTTTTAGAACTAAATATTTATCGTTAAAGATATCGTCTTTGGTGTGAATGGGCCTTAACAGCAGGTTCTCACTTACTTGTATAAGATGACAACATGGTGTATTTAACTAAGACGTGAACACAAGACATACAGACCGATCGGTGGCTTGTTACCGTTTAGTGTTGTCCTGATGGATTCATCGAGATCAGAAGGATCTTTTCCAGTCAAAACGGAGAGATTCATGTCCACCAGGTTCATGAGCACCTGATAACATTCATCTATAGCTGGATCTTTTGGATCTTGTCTGCTCTCTGATGTAGGGAGCAGTAAAGAGTCTTCCGGCCCGGGATTGATTCCCGCCACTAATTCTTCTACCGACTCTTTTCCCCTTTCTCTTTCCAGTGCTTCCTGATTCCTCTCATGCTGTTCTATACATATACACATGTATATAAAATTTACATTTTCAGCATCATTACTCCAGTCTTCATGATTTCTGAAGGATCATGTGACCCTGAAGACTGGAGTAATGATGCTAAAAATTCAGCTTTGATCGCTGGATATAAATTACATTTTACGATATATTCACAAAGAAAACAGCTATTTTCAACGGTAATAATATTTCACATTTTTACTGTTTTTGCTATATTTTTGATCAAATAAATGCATCCTTGGGGAGTAGAAGAGACTAAATGCAAGCCTAAGAAATGCTTTACCTTTCTTCATTTCCTCAAGGACTGTTTCCTTTTGTTGAAAGAATTCTGAAAAACAAACAAACAAAAATCAGATGGATGGTAATGAAATAACTGTTAAAATTCAGCCAAATTCAGTCCTCAGAACCTTTTATCTTTTGCCAGAGGAGTTTCTTCAACACCACTTCATCCGCTAAAGCGCTGCCGCATAGAGCTGCAGAAACACAGAGAATTTCAGCAAACAAGAAGTTTAACAGTGGACACAGGTGCAAAATAACACCCTCACAAATAATATAAATAGCATATATTTTTACACAATAAGCTAATACAGACCTGAGGTCAATGATGTACAGTACTGTGTACAATGTAGAATATACACCGATCAGGCATAACATTATGACCACCTTCCTAATATTGTGTTGGTCCCACTTTTGCTGCCAAAACAGCCCTGACCTGTCGAGAGATACACTCCTGAAGGTGTGCTGTGGGATCTGCACCAAGAAGTTCACAGCAGATCCTTTAAGTTGTGAGGTGGAGCCTCTGTCCGACTCCCATTGCTCTGCGCAGGGCTCGAACTCGGGTCTCCGGCGCTGGAGTCGGATGCTTTAACAAGGAGGCTAAAGGCTAGAGTGACTTGAGATCAGAGGAGTGAGATTTACTCGCACAGCAACTACTGGCTGACCTCCGTTTAACCTCCGTGGATCGGACTTGTTAGTTCAGCACATCCCACAGATGCTTGATTGGATTGAGATCTGGAGAATTTGGACGCCACGTCAACACCTCAAACTGTGCTCCTCAAATGTCAGGATGTCAGTGATCCTTTCAGTGATCCTGGTGCCACGTGGCTTGTCCTCTTCAGGTTGGTGGAGAGCTCCTGCCTCAAGTGGAGGAGTTCAAGTATCTTGGGGTTTTGTTCACGAGTGAGGGAAGGAAGGAGCGTGAGGTTGACAGACGGATCGGTGCAGCTTCTGCAGTAATGCGGTCGATGTACCGGTCTGTCGTGGTGAAGAAGGAGCTGAGCTGCAAGGCGAAGCTCTCGATTTACCGGTCAATCTACGTTCCTACTCTCACCTATGGTCATGAGCTTTGGGTCATGACCGAAAGAATGAGATCCCGGATACAGGCGGCCGAAATGAGCTTTCTCCGCAGGGTGGCAGGGCGCTCCCTTAGAGATAGGGTGAGGAGCTCGGTCACTCGGGAGGAGCTCAAAGTAGATCCGTTGCTCCTTCACATCGAGAGGAGTCAGCTGAGGTGGCTCGGGCATCTGTTTCGGATGCCTCCTGGACGCCTCCCTAGGGAGGTGTTCCAGGCATGTCCCACCGGGAGAAGGCCCCGGGGAAGACCTAGGACACGCTGGAGAGACTATGTCTCTCGGCTGGCCTGGGAACGCCTCGGTGTCCCCCCGGAAGAGCTGGAGGAAGTGTCTGGGGAGAGGGAAGTCTGGGAGTCTCTGCTCAGACTGCTGCCCCCGCGACCCGGCCCCGGATAAGCGGTGGAAGATGAATGAATGAATGAATGAAAGGGTGAACATGGTCTGCAACGATGCTTAGGTAGGTGGTACGATTCCCAGCAGAACATTGGCCAAAGCATCACTGCCTCCGCCAGCTTACCTTCTTCCCATAGTGCATCCTGGTGCCACGTGATCCCCAGGTAAGAGACGCAAACGCACCCGACCATCCATGTGATGTAGAAGAAAACGTGATTCATCAGCCCTTCCATTGCTCCGTGGTCCAGTTCTGATGCTCACTGTTGGCTCTCTCGGCGGTGGACAGGGGTCATCATGGACACCCTGACTGGTCTCTGCAGCTCCATACGCAACAAACTGATGCTCTGTGTGTTCTGACACCTTTCTAATACCGATTTTTTTTTAATTAACATTTCTGTAGACGTACAAAAAGGTGTTACAGCATTACAAAATGAGACAAGGTGTCTGGGAAAAAAGAAATCGTGACAGAACAGGTCAACAACAGCCTAAGCTCCCACCCATCAACCTCCCACAGCTCCCACCCATCAACCCCCCCCCCCCCATCCCAGGAGGACCATTAAAAAAAACAACAAAAAAAAAAAAACAAACACACAGTAGAAAATAAAGAAAAAGTCTCTTCCCCACATTGACGTCTAAACAGGAGGTTCTGGCATCACGGTGATGCCCTCGATAGTCGCCAGTATAGGGCTCCATGTTTTATAAAAGGATGTCAGTGATCCTTTGAGAGAGTGTCTAATTTTTTCAAGGTGGATGCATTGCAGCACCTCCCTTATCCAATTATCATGTGATGGAGGAGAGGCATGCTTCCACTTTAAGAGTATAGCACGCCTGGCCAGCAGAGTAGTAAAGGCAACGACGCGGTGTGCTGTACCTGATATAGCAGAGGTTGGGGAAAGCTGACACCTTTCTATCAGAACTTCTTGAGCAGTTTGAGGTCCAGGAGCTCGTCTGTTGGACCGGACCACACGGGCCAGCCATCAATGAGCCTCGTCCACCCGTGACCCTGTCTCCGGTTTCACCACCGTTCCTTCCTCGGACCTCTTTTGATAGACACTGACCACTGCAGACCGGGAACATCCACAAGAGCTGAAGTTCTGGAGATGCTCTGACCCGGTCGTCCAGCATCACACCTTGTCAAACTCTCTCAAATCTTTACACTTGCCCATTTTTCCTGCTTCTTCAACTTTGAGGACAAAATGTTCACTTGCTGCCTAACACAGTAATACAGCGCCATCGCCCGCTAGTGGTCCGCGAAAAGACGACCTAAACTAGGAAAGCTCTTAACCCACACCGGATCGCGCGCGGGGGGGGGGGTTGACGTCAGTGTGTTTTAATAACGAAAAAATGGATCATATCATTGCATTTGTGTTTGAATAATTAGTTTTTGACTTGAAACAGTTGCATATTAAACTTAAATTTAGTTTATCCTTCCTATTTTGTTGTTTTTGGGGGGGGGCGTGTTAGAGTGGGATTCTGTTAGGTGGTCCTCAGAAAAAAATTGGAAGATAAAGTGGTCCTTGGGCTGAAAAAGTTTGAGAAACACTGGCCTAATATATCCCACCACTAACAGATAATCAGTGAGATTCACTTCACTTCTCAGTGGTCATAATGTTATGCCTGATCGGTGTAAGTTAATAATCTGTAACAGAGTTTGTCACCTTGCAGGTACAGCATGTCAAATTCATCCTGCTGATTTTTCTTAGAGCCTTTGTGAAACTGACTGCCGAAGTCGGAGGTGTCCACAGACGGTCCAGTGAGGGAATAACCGGCTTCATGAGGAGTGATCTCGAACCAGATGTCTGCAGACAGAAACACGTTCATATAACAGCTCAAACACACACATTATCTCTCTCTTTCTTTCAGACAAACACAGACCTCCCTCATTGCACTGTTTGGAGTGCTTGTCGATCACGTTGTAGATGGGAAATGGGTCTTTGCCATCTTTACTCTGCCGGTCCCACTGCTCTGTGAGTGTGTTTTCGTCGATCTGTTGAGAACGCAGTGTTTGCAGCGTCATGTTATTGTAGAGACCAGTGACAAAAACATTCAATTCCTTCAATCACCAAGTTATAAAACTTGTGCAACATTTTCTCAGCAATGTTCTCTTGCCACAGATCCTCAAGTATCTTTAAATATCTTCAGTGAGAGACTTTATAAGAGAATTTTACTGAGCAAATTTCATCATTTCATTCATGCTTGAGATGAGAAAAGTATGACTTTGAAATGTTCAGACTTTGAAGTACAAAAGTCATTTTGGAGATTTTACTTTAAACATCAGTTTTATCTCTGCGATGTTTGTTCAAATGAGTGAATATGCTTTACACTGTCAGATATAAGTCAGATTTTATGAACAAATGACTCTTATGAACTGAGTCTTTCAGTGAGTCAAAACCCACAGCTCATCTGTGCAGCCCAGTTCACGAACAAATAACTCTTGTGAATCGGTTCTTTTCATTGAGTCAAAAAACACACAGCGCAACCTGTCTAGCCTGATTTACGAACACATCACTCTATTATGAAGCGGTTCTTTGTAGTGAGCCAAAAATGCACAGAGCAACATGTGCATAGACCAATTCATGAACAAATGACTCTTATGATCTGGTTCTTTTTAGTGAGTCGAAACACAGCGCAACCTGTGTAGCCCGATTCAATGGAGCGCCTTTGAATCACTGAATCAAATTCTGATCACTAAGTAAACAACAAGATATCAATAACATGTTCTCGGTAAAAAATGCTTCTTTTCCATGAGTAGGTTTTTTTGGGGTTTTTTTCACACCAGCCATGAAGAACTACGGAGCATACTGTTTTTTTTTTTGTTTTTTTCCCAATGAATTCGGCGAAGAAATCGATTCTCATCCAGATAAGATATCTGATTGTGGTATACTACTATTTCTAACATTTCTCCACATTTATTTTGACCTTTTTGAAATACTGTATTAAGCATTTTCTCATTTTCTCATCAAGAAGATTCCAATCACGGTGTTAGGTAGGAATATATTCAAAAACGTCGTAATGTTTAAACAAAAACTCGATCTTACGCGTTGCTTTGAAACTAAAAGTGTGTGAAAAGTGAAAAGCTCAAATTGGACTTGATTTTATTAGTACTCAATATCATACATATAGTTAATTAATCACATGAGTTTTTTATCAATGGATTAATTATTCATATCACATTCATTGTCTCACCTATCAATGTATTAATTTTGTGTAATTACATATACAACAACTTGTCTTCTCTATGTAGTAGCAAAGACTAGAACACGCGTATACTGCGCTTTAGCTTGATCCAGCCTGAAAAATACAATTTACTGTTGGAGTGTTTAGAAATAAAATTTATGAGACAGTTGTTGTCAGATTTCATTGGTGATTTCAAATATGAAATTTGCTTTGGAGAATTTGATGTTTCCCCATTCAAAGAGATAGATGTGCTTGCATGACCAACAGGCGTTTCAAAGACGGCCGCCGAGTGAAATGACTCATCTTTAAGGTACTTTAGTAGTAGTCTCAGAGATTAGAATCAGTTCATGTGTTATTTGTTTTTAATTATTTTTTATCTTTTTAATGAAAGATGATTATTTTGTGGTTCCTCTAAGGGAATGCAACTGTTTTGCATATTAATGGATTCAGATGTATATGTTGGGCCATAAATCCACAAGAAATATGCATAATTGCTTGCTTTGGTGTTGTCAATCCTCATAGTGTCATGATAAATAAACTATTTACAGACCTCTTTCACATATTCCGTGATAAGCATCGCTGCCCAGACGTCAGTCAAACTGAAGTGGTCTTTCCCATAGTAATATTTCTTGAGTTTAGCAAAAGCATCTTCACTGCTGACTCCAGGACCGCTGAGTCTCTGGATGATCTTGTCTTTCACCGCCTCTAGTTTGATGGACCAGTCTGATTCCTGATACAAGGAGGCCATGCACCTTCAGAGGAACAACATATGCTCTCATTAATGACATTCACCCCATCTGTGTGTGTGTGAGTGTGAGAGTGAGCGTGAGAGTGAGTGTGAGAGTGAGTGAGTGAGTGTGAGTGTGTGAGTGAGTGTGAGAGTGAGTGCGAGAGTGAGAGTGAGAGTTAGTGTGAGAGTGAGTGTGAGCGTGAGTGTGAGAGTGAGTGTGAACGTGAGTGTGAGAGTGCGAGAGTGAGTGAGAGTGAGTGTGAGAGTTAGTGTGAGTGAGAGTGAGAGTGAGTGTGAACGTGAGAGTGAGTGTGAGAGTGCGAGAGTGAGTGAGAGTGAGTGTGAGAGTTAGTGTGAGTGAGAGTGAGTGTGAGTGTGAGTGAGTGAGTGTGAGAGTTAGTGAGAGTGAGAGTTAGTGTGAGTGAGTGTGAGAGTGAGTGTGTGAGTGAGTGAGTGTGAGAGTTAGTGAGAGTGAGTGTGAGTGCGAGAGTGAGTGTGAGAGCGAGTGTGAGTGTGAAAGTGAGTGTGAGTGAGTGAGTGAGAGTGAGTGTGTATGAGTGAGTGAGTATGAGTGTGAGAGTGAGTGTGAAAGTGAGAGTGAGTGTAAGAGCGAGTGTGAGAGCGAGTGTGAGAGCGAGTGTGAGAGTGAGTGTGAGAACGAGTGCGAGAGTGAGTGTGAGAGCGAGTGTGAGTGTGAGTGTGAGTGTGAGAGTGAGTGTGAAAGTGAGTGTGAGTGAGTGTGTGTGAGTGAGTGAGTATGAGTGTGAGAGTGAGTGTGAAAGTGAGAGTGAGTGTAAGAGTGAGTGTGAGTGTGAGAGTGAGTGTGTGTGAGTGAGTGAGTGAGAGTGAGTGTGTATGAGTGAGTGAGTATGAGTGTGAGAGTGAGTGTGAGAGTGAGTGTAAGAGCGAGTGTGAGAGCGAGTGTGAGAGTGAGTGTGAGAACGAGTGCGAGAGTGAGTGTGAGAGCGAGTGTGAGTGTGAGAGTGAGTGTGAGTGTGAGAGTGAGTGTGAAAGTGAGTGTGAGTGAGTGTGTGTGAGTGAGTGAGTATGAGTGTGAGAGTGAGTGTGAAAGTGAGAGTGAGTGTAAGAGTGAGTGTGAAAGTGAGTGTGTGTGTGTGTGAGTGAGTGAGTGTGAGAGTGTGTGTGAGTGAGTGTGAGAGTGTGTGTGTGTGTGTGTTTTCTCAGGGTTTGTACCAGGTGGATCCAGAGACTCCGCTCAAATAAAGAATGCAGTCCAGAAGACCCGTTTTCTGGAGCTGAACGAGGGATCCCAGCAATCCCACCATGGCTCTTTCTCCTCCTCCAGAACCCAATAAGGCAATCTTTGGCACCTCATCCTGAAACACAAAGCATGATTCATTTTCACAATCTGGAGCAGGGATATATGAAGTCAGATAAATGAAGTATAACATAGAATGATTTACCTGGCCAAACTGTATCTGCAGCTTCTTCAGACTTTGTAGAACGACTTTTCTCCTTTGTACCACAAACTCTCCCTCATTTTTATTCAGAGAGTGTTCGATTCTCACCTCACCACTGCAGAGACAGACAGACAGACCAGTGCTGAATTTAACATAACTAATTTGATATATTTAGATACCAAAAATTCTACATTTGAATACAGTTTATTCTGTAGAAGAAGTTATTGTCAGAATGTTATAGACTTAATGTAATGAAGTGCACAGCTTCCATCATCATAAGAATCTCAGCAGAATTACCTTCCATTGGGTTTAGATGCACTCATCTGTAAAACAGAACGTACAAAATTGATAATTGATTATAAATTTCTATTATTTGAAAACTCTCTCTCTCTATATATATATATAGAGAGAGAGAGAGAGAGAGAGATAAGTCCTAATTATTGCATCAAAATTGTAGCAGTAAGTTTCAAACATGTAATTATTTATAGTATATTTAAATAACATTGTACAGATTTTGTTGCATGGAAAATTTAAAACTTTATCACACTCACATATAAATTCCCAAAAATCATTTTTCACCATGATACTGATTGTGTATTTATTTATGCATTTTTGGCATTGTTATTTGCCATGAAAAATGCTAGATTAATTAAACTATTCCATTAATTAATGTTATCACATGCTAATTATAATGACATGTAATTGCACTGCTTTTGTTCAAAAGAGATTATTTACATAAAGATTTTAAAGATATACTCACTATTCCTGTAAATCCTGTGTCTTCACTAATAACAAGACAGAAGGCGTTGTGTCTCTGATCAGCAGAAGATGTTCTTTTATAGGGCTTTGAAAATAAACTTCAAGTCCAGACTTGATCATGAGGGGCGAAGGTGATGAACGTTAAGTTACATAATCATATACATAATACAGGAAACATAAGGTTTGGATTGATTGGTATTTTTCTGTTAGAAAAGGGGAAAGGCTTCATGCACGTTGACAGAAGACGTGGTAAATATGTTGCACAAGGAAAGACTTGCATGTTAAATTAAACACGTGCTGTGTTTTTTTTTTCTTTCCATTTTTTACCATTCTTTACATTATTATTTACAGCCACATTGATTTCCCAGTTATTTTGATTTAAGCGAAAAGACTGTCAAAAAAAAAAAAAAGACGCAATGGGATTGGCATTAACAGATATTCTAAACTCTATTGGAGTTAGACAACACGTGTCAGGACCCACTCATTGTCGTGATCATACTCTAGATCTAATATTGTCACATGGAATCGATATTGATGCCGTTGAAATTCTGCAGCAGAGCGATGACGTCTCAGATCATTATCTAGTCTCATGCGTGCTACATTTAACCAAGGCTGCAAAACAGTCTCTCTGCCACAAATATGGTAGAACCATCACTTCTACCACTAAATATTGCTTTATAAATAATCTTCCATTGTCTTAGCAAACCAGACAGCTTAGAAGAACTCGATGTTGAAACAGAAACTATTGACGCTCTCTTTTCCAGCACTCTAGACTCTGTCGCTCCTTTGCACTTAAAAAAGATTAAGGATATTAGTCCAACGCCATGGTATAACGAGCACACTCGGGCCCTTAAGAGAGCAGCAAAAAAATGGAATGCAGCTGGAAAAATTCAAAACTAGAAGTTTTTCGTATTTCATGGAAAGAGAAAATGATGGAGTACAGAAAGGCCGTAAAAACCGCCAGATCTGCTTATTTTTCAAATCTTTTAGAAGAAAATAAACACAACCCTAAGTATTTATTTGATACAGTGGCTAAATTAACGAGAAATACAGTTTCAACTTCTGATGTTTCCAAACAGCACAGCAGTAATGACTTTATGAACTTCTTTACTTGCAAGATTGACAATCTTAGAGAGAAAATTATAGCCATGCAACTGTCTACTACAGTATCACATCAGACAGTGGATTGTAGTATCCCTGAGGAAAATTCCATTCATTCGCTGCTATAGGAAAGGAAGAATTGTCTAAACTTGTTAAATCATCGAAATCAACAACATGCACGTTAGACCCTATACCTATACTGTTACTCCATCCTCGACAGTTAAAGATCTGGGTGTTATATTAGACAGCAACTTGTCCTGTGAAAATCATATTTCATATGTTACAAAAACAGCCTTTTTCCACCTCAGAAACATTGCTAAGATACGGAATATGTTATCTATTTCTGATGCAGAAAAGTTAATTCATGCTTTCATGACGTCTCGACTAGATTACTGCAATGCATTATTAACTGGTTGTCCTGCTTCCTCTATAAGCAAGCTACAATTAGTACAAAATGCAGCTGCTAGAGTTCTTACCAGGTCAAGAAAATACGATCATATAACACCGATTTTATCATCTCTACACTGGTTACCCATTAAGTTCCATATCGATTATAAAGTATTGCTAATGACCTATAAGGCTCTAAATGGTTTAGCTCCCGTGTACTTAACCAATCTTCTATTGCCCTACAATCCGTCACCTTCTTTAAGATCACAAAACTCTGGACTTCTGGTTGTACCTAGGATAGCTAAGTCCACTAAAGGAGGGAGAGCGTTTTCACATTTGGCTCCGAAACTCTGGAATAGCCTTCCTGATAATGTTAGGGGCTCAGACTCACTCACCCAGTTTAAATCTAGATTAAAGACACATCTCTTTAGCCAAGCATTCACATAATGCATCTCATATCAGATCAATCGCTCATTATGACTCTCTTTGCTTAAAGTTATGAACAGCAGCTACGTTAATTATTCTCCTTCCGCTTTTCTGTTTTACCTCGGGACATCCGCCCCGAGGTGACTAGAGAGCACATCAGCTTCAGTCCGGATCCAGCCTCTTCAGAAGACCTCAGATGACCGTCACCTGTGAAGTGACGGCGCCAATTCCTGCGAGGACTTCAGAAGCCGCACTCATCTGGATCAACATGCACATCGCCCGATTTCTATATCCTAATTATTGTTAATGTAATTCATTTTCCAGGAGCTCTTTGCTTCTACCTTCAGTTAAACTGCTAACTCTGATTGTAAATTAATTACCTAAATTATATTATTTGCTAACTGCATTCTTTAAATTGTAATGTTGACATCCATCATATGTATCGTGAAAAGCGCTATACAAATAGATTTGAATTGAATTGAACTATACCGACTAAGCTATTGAAAGAGATGCATCCAGAGGTCATAGATCCTCTAATTAAGATCATTAATTCATCTTTATCACTAGGTTACGTACTGAAAACTTTTAAGCTGGCTATTATCAAACCTCTTATTAAAAAACCACAACTTGATCCTAGAGAACTATTTAATTACAGGCCGATCTCCAATCGAACTTTCCTGTCAAAAATACCAGAAAAGGCAATATCATCGCAACTGTGTTCCTACTTGGAAAGAAATGGTATCTGTGAGGATTTCCAGTCAGGATTTAGACCGTACCATAGTACTGAGACTGCTCTCATTAGAGTTACAAATGATTTGCTCTTATCATCAGATCGTGGTTGTATCTCTCTATTAGTGTTACTGGACCTCAGTGCTGCTTTTGACACTATCGACCACAATATTCTTTTGAGTAGACTAGAAAATTATGTTGGTATTAGTGGAATTGCATTGGCATGGTTCAAATCATACTTATCTGACCGTTATCAGTTTGTAGTAGTAAATGAAGAGATGTCATTGCGATCACAAGTTCAATATGGAGTACCACAAGGCTCAGTTCTAGGACCGTTGCTTTTCACTCTGTACATGCTACCCTTGGGAGATGTCATTAGGAAGCATGGCATTAGTTTTCACTGTTACGCTGATGATACTCAGCTCTATATTTCTGCACGCCCTGACGAAACCTACCAATTCTCAAAATTAACAGAATGCGTAGCTGATATAAAAAATTGGATGACTAGTAATTTCCTACTACTAAATTCAGAAAAAACAGATTCTAATTATTGGACCAAAAACTGTCAAATACTGTCTAACACTTGATGGCTGCTCTGTTAAGTCGTCTTCGTCGGTTAGGAACCTGGGTGTGCTCTTTGATACCAATCTTTCATTTAAAAGCCACATTTCTAGCATATGTAAAACCGCATTCTTCCATCTTAAAAATATATCTAAACTATGTCATATGCTCTCAATGACAAATGCGGAACAGCTAGTTCATGCGTTCATGACCTCGAGACTAGATTACTGTAACGCTCTACTGGGTGGTTGCCCTGCTCGCTTGATAAACAAACTACAGCTGGTCCAAAACGCTCCAAAACGAGTCCTTACTAGAACCAGGAAGTATGACCATATTAGCCCGGTTCTGTCAAAACTGCACTGGCTCCCTATTAAACATCGTATAGATTTTAAAATCTTGCTAATTACTTACAAAGCACTAAATGGCTTAGCTCCCCAGTATCTGAGTGAGCTCTTAATGCATTATAGTCCTTTGCATCTATTGCGATCTCAGAATTCTGGCCAGTTGTTAATACCTAGAATATCAAAATCAACCGCAGGCAGTAGATCCTTTTTCTATTTGGCACCTAAACTCTGGAACAATCTTCCTAGCATTGTTCGGGAAGCAGACGCACTCTGTCAGTTTAAATATAGACTAAAAACGCATCTATTTAACCTGGCATACACATGACACAGATGACTCATGTTGTTATGAACGACGCTTGGTGCGTCAGGGCCTTGAATAACTGTCAGATCAGGTAAGCGTTTTTAGTGTTTTGTTCTTCTCTCACATTTAAAATATTAAAACTATGAGTTGGGTTCATAGGTTCACCACACGGTCATAATATAATTATTAAATTATCTTGCGTCCTCCACATAATATTTTAGGTTTTGTCTGGGACAGAGGACGTCTCTTACTTAGATATTCAACTGCAGATGAAGATCTACAATATAATATCAGTTTTAATAAACCTCAGAGACAACATCCTATTAACAAGGAAGGATAGGAAGAATTGACACAAACAATTAAGAATTAAATTAACAATTAAGACTATATTAGTTAAGTTATATTAACTAATATAAAATTACATATGAAACTCAATACACAAAAAGTATAGGTTACCAGGTTTGGGGAGTAACGAAATACAAGTAACTTAGTTACGTATTTAAAATACAAAATTTGAGTCACTGTATTTCATTACAGTTACATTTTAAATGGGTGGTAATCAGATTACAGTTACATCTGAAAAGTGTTTTAGATTACCAAAGTGATTACTTTGAGTTTTAATGTCATTTAAACAGCGATTGGTGATTCTCTGACTCTGACCGTCTGAAAAAGAGGAGTTAAGTTTCATCAACATTTTAATACTTTTAAGAGGATCATAAAAATGTTGTTATTTTTATTTAGTTCTGTCCTGAACAAGACAAAATGACTGAATTTATAAAAAAAATTGCCCAACGGTCAACTTAACTGTCCTGTCATGACCTGATGATCCACGACTGTTTTCATGTTTTGTGAGTCATTTTATAATTCACTCGTCACTGCAACTTTTTCTCACAATTGTGAGTTTGTATTTCACAATTCTGACTTCTTTTTCTCAGAATTGCGAGATTTAAACTCACAATTGCAAGTTATAAAGTCAGAATTGGGAGATATAAACTTGCAATACTGACTTTTTTTCTTGCAATTGTGAATTTAGTATGTGAGTTTATATCTCATAATTCTGACTTTTCTCAATATTGTGAGTTTATATCTCATAATTCTGACTTTTCTCAATATTGTGAGTTTATATCTCATAATTCAGACTTTATAACTCGCAATTGCAACTTTATATCACGCAATTCTGAGGGAAAAAGTCAGAATTGTGAGATAAAAACTTGCAATTACCTCTTTTGTGTTTGTTTCACACTTATTAGTATTCCAAAATATTCTAAAGTATTTAGATTAAGTTACTAAACTTGAGTAATGTAACGAAAAACGTTACAAATTACTTTTTAAAGCATGTATTTTGTAGTCTGTAGTGAAATACATTTTAACAGTAACCCACCCAGCCTTGAAGGTTACCTACCTACCTTATTCAGTTTCAGGGACAACAATGTTGTTAATCACCCTTTTTTGCCAGCACAATGAAGTTTGTTGTGGTTCAGTTTAGTTGTGGCAATTCTCAGGACCAATCTCAGGTGTTCATCAGTTATCTGGGATCTGTGGCGTGCTTTATTGATGTTCATCATTGTCTGCTCACACATGTAGGTAGAGCCAAACAACACCGGCATCTTCTGTCAGATGTTTGGAAACTTGGTTTCGTTTAGTGAAGCATAAAACTTATTCCCTTTCAGGGAGTCGAACTTCTCCTTTAAGACAGAGTCACACTGCAAATCTTTCAGTTTCATTTGCCACTCCTGCTGAAGCTGAAGTAACTTCAATTTTTTCAAAATCAGAGAATCGACAGCAAAATTCACTTTTTTCGACAGAAGTGGGCACTTATTGAAACATATGTGCTTGAAAGAAATAGCTTTAATACATATTAATGTTTGAACCATGCAGATAATGTGGGACTTTTGTATTCATTTTTAACTAAGCGTATTCCCCCACCCCCCTTAATGTTTATTTATTTATTAATTTACTTTTCATTATTAATACTGTAAGTAATTGTAATGAGCGTCAGCTGAAGTGCCTGTCAGATCCTCTAGAGGGCACTTCAGCATGGTTTATGCACTACACACTGGCTGCATCTGAAATCGCCTACTCAATGAGTAGGTACTTAATTTCAATGAGTAGGTACTTAACGAGTGCTAAAAGAGTATGAATGAAATCTCGTTGAGTATGAATGCGATCCGGAAATCATCCGCCATGTTGACGTTATCATGTGACCTACGACGCTACCGCAAGCGCAACAACTTAAAAGATATGAGTGACAGAATTAATTCATCTATCTTTAAATATCTTGATATTGATCAAACTTGCTCATTTTCTGGTCTAGTTGAAAAAACGGCTCCCCATTTATTTTGTGATTGTAGCAATAAAATTGCGGTTCATTTCAGTTCTTATATTTTCAACCCTAATGTGACCCAGTTTTATCCTTAAAGATATTTTTTTATTTTTATAAAAACCCAAAATCGCAACCTCTATTTTATATGCAAACATTTTCATCCACAAGCAAAAGTGAATTAAATTAAATCATCTGTTTCCCTCTTTTTCTTGAATTTAAGAATTTGTTTCATTCATCAGGCTTATAATATATATATATATATATATATATATATAATGCATTATGATGAATTATTCAGATATTTAACCTTATTGTGCTTGTTTGTGCTCTGCATTTAATCTCATATTATGATGTACACAAATCAATTTGTCTTTTTTGTTTATGATTGTTTATTGTTAAAGATACAACCATGGTATTTTCCCTGATCTTGTATGTAATTATAAGTTCTGCAATAGATAATAATAAAAAGACATGAGTCACAGCTGCACTAACACCTCACAGCATCAGTAACTCAACACTACCTCGTACGGTGTTCCTCAGCTGCTTGAAGATCCTGCCTTTGGAGAAGAATGTTGATTTTGTACTCAGAAAATGTATGTATTACTTCTAAAAATAAGATTACCCCAGAATGAATTGCATTGTTAGCCCACCCCAACACTTACACACAATAATAATGAAAAATGCTGCCCAATACTTCATTATATTACTTCTTACTGAAAATGATGTTTTAGTAAAACAAGCAAAATGCCATTTGTTTTGTCATATGACAGCTATGACTGAACACACACTAGACAAGTGCAGTCAAGGTGAATACATCTCAATTTTCAGTCAAGCAATGATTTAAAGCATGAATTAATAAAATAATTATATTTTATTTACTGACAGCAATAGGAAACAAATGACTAAAAGAATGAATAAAAGTAAGCACAATAAATAAATACATATACAAGTCAACAACACATGAAACAAAGCTTTATTCAGACTTATTGTACTAATAATCACATATTTACAGGCGCTGAACCCCACATCCTACTGTCCATCCTCCTGCCATCTCAACACAGCTGTGCCAATTCTGCAGCTTTATTTTGATGAAGCAGCTGATCACCGTGAACACCTTCACCTGTCTTTGCCGTCGATCATGACCCTCATTGCTGCTCTTCTCAATGGGGACATAACTGATCCAGAGGATGAGGAAGACCATGAGATCCCTGAACCCCACAACCTTGAAGCAAGAGTCGGAGAAGATGTGCGAGACAATCTGGCTGGTGCTGTGTCTGCTCCAAACATTCTCCAAGAACATGACTATGTTAAAAAAAAACATTTAAAGTTTAAAACATTTTACGATCCATGTCCATGTCCCTAGACAATCTTGTCCTCTTCAGGTTGGTGGAGAGCTCCTGCCTCAAGTGGAGGAGTTCAAGTATCTTGGGGTTTTGTTCACGAGTGAGGGAAGGAAGGAGCGTGAGGTTGACAGATGGATCGGTGCAGCTTCTGCAGTGATGCGGTCGATGTACCGGTCTGTCGTGGTGAAGAAGGAGCTGAGCTGCAAGGCGAAGCTCTCGATTTACCGGTCAATCTACGTTCCTACTCTCACCTATGGTCATGAGCTTTGGGTCATGACCGAAAGAATGAGATCCCAGATACAGGCGGCCGAAATGGGCTTTCTCCGCAGGGTGGCAGGGAAGTCTGGGAATCTCTGCTTAGACTGCTGCCCCCGCGACCCGGCCCCGGATAAGCGGCAGAAAATGAATGAATGAATGAACGATCCATGTCAGCATTCCTTTTCTTGCCATTTTTTAATGCTAATTTTTGATTAAGTTTTATTACTTTTGTGGTGTAGTGGGCTGAACCACTGAACTGGTAAGCAGAAGGTTGCTGGTTCGATCTCTGCAGCGTCACCACCCATGCGTCCTTAAGCAAGTCACTCGTGTTAACTGACTTCTTATACAATACAAATGTTCCTTCATTTATCAACAGTACAAACGGTGAAATAAAACAGATAACTACAGTCGTGGCCAAAAGTTTTGAGAATTCCATAAATATTAGTTTTCACAAAGTTTGCTGCTAAACTGCTTTTAGATCTTTGTTTCAGTTGTTTCTGTGATGTACTGAAATATAATTACAAGCACTTCATATGTTTCAAAGGCTTTTATCGACAATTACATGACATTTATGCAAAGAGTCAGTATTTGCAGTGTTGGCCGTTCTTTTTCAGGACCTCTGCAATTCGACTGGGCATGCTCTCAATCAACTTCTGGGCCAAATCCTGACTGATAGCAACCCATTCTTTCATAATCACTTCTTGGAGTTTGTCAGAATTGGTGGGTTTTTGTTTGTCCACCCGCCTTTTGAGGATTGACCACAAGTTCTCAATGGGATTAAGATCTGGGGAGTTTCCAGACCATGGACCCAAAATTTCAACGTTCTGGTCCCCGAGCCACTTAGTTATCACTTTTGCCTTATGGCACGGTGCTCCATCGTGCTGGAAAATGCATTGTTCTTCACCAAACTGTTGTTGGATTGTTGGAAGAAGTTGCTGTTGGAGGGTGTTTTGGTACCATTCTTTATTCATGGCTGTGTTTTTGGGCAGAATTGTGAGTGAGTCCACTCCCTTGGATGAGAAGAAACCCCACACATGAATGGTCTCAGGATGCTTTACTGTTGGCATGACACAGGACTGATGGTAGCGCTCACCTTTTCTTCTCCTGACAAGCCTTTTTCCAGATGCCCCAAACAATCAGAAAGGCACTTCATCTGAGAATATGACTTTGCCCCAGTCCTCAGCAGTCCATTCACGATACTTTCTGCAGAAGATCAATCTGTCCCTGATATTTTTTTTGGAGAGAAGTGGCTTCTTTGCTGCCCTTCTTGACACCAGGTCATCTTCCAAAAGTCTTGGCCTCACTGTGCGTGCAGATGCGCTCACACCTGCCTGCTGCCATTCCTGAGCAAGCTCTGCACTGGTGGCACTCCGATCCCGCAGCTGAATCCTCTTTAGGAGACGATCCTGGCACTTGCTGGACTTTCTTGGACGCCCTGAAGCCTTCTTTACAAGAATTGAACCTCTTTCCTTGAAGTTGCTGATGATCCTATAAATTGTTGATTTAGGTGCAATCTTTGTAGCCACAATATCCTTGCCTGTGAAGCCATTTTTATGCAACGCAATGATGGCTGCACGCGTTTCTTTGCAGGTCACCATGGTTAACAATGGAAGAACAATGATTTCAAGCATCACCCTCCTTTTAACATGTCAAGTCTGCCATTCTAACCCAATCAGCCTGACATAATGATCTCCAGCCTTGTGCTCGTCAACATTCTCACCTGAGTTAACAAGACGATTACTGAAATGATCTCAGCAGGTCCTTTAATGACAGCAATGAAATGCAGTGGAAAGGTTTTTTTGGGATTAAGTTAATTTTCATGGCAAAGAAGGACTATGCAATTCATCTGATCACTCTTCATAACATTCTGGAGTATATGCAAATTGCTATTATAAAAACTTAAGCAGCAACTTTTCCAATTTCCAATATTTATGTAATTCTCAAAACTTTTGGCCACGACTGTATATTCAGATTTTATATATATTTTATGTATATTCAGAACACCGCTCTGGTTCAGGGGGGCCGTTCCTCCCAATCACGCCCCTCCAGGTATCACTGTTGCCGCCCACGTGAGCGTTTAAGTCCCCCAGTAGAGTCCCCGGTCGAAGCACTTTCCAGCACCCCTCCCAGAGACTCCAAGAAGGCCGGGTACTCTGCACTGCCATTCGGCCCGTAAGCACAAACAACAGTGAGAGCCCTATCCCCGACCTGAAGGCTCAGTGAAGCGACCCTCTTGTTCACCGGGGTGAATTCCAACGCATGGCGGCTGAGCTGGGGGGCTATGAGAAAGCCCACACCAGCCCGCTGCCTCTCACCCCAGGCAACTCCAGAGTAGTGGAGAGTCCAGTCTCTCTCTCAAGGATATGGGTTCCAGAGCACAAGCTGCGCGTGGAGGTGAGCCCGACTATCTCTAGTCGGTATCTCTCAACCTCCCACACAAGCTCAGGCTCCTTCCCCGCCAGCGAGATGACATTCCATGTCCCTAGAGTCAGATTCTGTGTCCGGGGATTTGGTCGCCGAGGCCCCTGCCTTTGACTGCCGCCATATCCACATTGCACGGGCCCCTTGCGGTTCCTCCTGCAGGTGGTGGGTCCACAGGAGGTCGGCCCCACGTCGCTCATTAGGGCTGAGCCAGGCTGGGCCCGTGGAGAAAGACCCGGCCACCAGGCACTCGCATGCGAGCCCCAACCCCAGGCCTGGCTCCAGGGTGGGGGCCCGGTTGCGCCATACCGGGCAACGTAGTGGTTTCCAGTGTTTGTGAATCCATAAGGGGTATTCACTCCTCCAGTGGTGGAGGGGTTTGAGTGCCCGAATGATCCTAGGAGCTATATTGTCGAGGTCTATATGCTCCTGGTAGGGTTTCCCAAGGCAAACAGGTCCTAGGTGATGGGCCAGACAAAGAGCAGTCCAATACCCCTTATGGATAGATGCGCGTGAAAAGTGAAAAGCACAAATTTGACTTGATTTTATTAGTACTCAATAGTATACATATTGTTAATTAATATATCAATGGATTCATTATTCATATCACATTCATTGTCTCACCTATCAAAGTATTAATTTTGTGTAATTACATATACAACAACTTGTCTTCTCTGCATAGTAGCAAAGACTATAGAATAACTCAAGGCGTTTCACTCTTATTGTTTTGAATGGGAGAAAGTGCAACGTGCAAAATAGTGGAATAAGTCCCGCCTTCTAAATAAGAGCCAATCGCTGATTGGTAAAGTGATCGCGTCACTGTAGCAGCCGTTAGAAGCTCCTTCCTTTAGAGACATATACACGTTTACTGCGCATTAGCTTGATCCAGCCTGAAAAATACCATTTTCTGTCATGATTCGAGTGAAACAAAATGAGACTATTGTTGTCAGATTTGATTGGTGATTTCAAATATGAAATTTGGCAAACGGCTTTGGAGAATTTGATGTTTCCCCATTCAAAGAGATAGATGTGCTTGCATGACCAACAGGCGTTTCAAAGATGGCCGCTGAGTGAAATGACTCATCTTAAAGGGAATTTGGTAATAGTCTAGACCTATTCCAATAAGCTCAGAGATTAGAATCAGTTCATGTGTTTAATAGAAAATGTCTGTTATTTGTTTTTGTAAGATGAGGGGAATGCAACTGTTTATTAATGGATTCAAATGTCTATGCCAGGCCGAAAAATCCACAAGAAATATGCATTATTTCTTGCTTTGGTGTTGTCAATCCTCATAGTCCTCATGAGACCCTATACATAATTTTCTAGATATTTTCATGATAAATAAACTATTTACAGACCTCTTTCACATATTCCGTGATAAGCATCGCTGCCCAGACGTCAGTCAAACTGAAGTGGTCTTTCCCATAGTAATATTTCTTGAGTTTAGCAAAAGCATCTTCACAGCTGACTCTAGGACCGCTGAGTCTCTGGATGATCTTTTCTTTCACCGTCTCTAGTTTGATGGACCAGTCTGATTCCTGATACAAGGAGGCCATGCACCTTCAGAGGAACAACATATGCTCTCATTTATGACATTCACCCCATCTGTGTAAGTGTGTGTGAGTGTGTGTGAGTGTGTTTGTGTGTGAGAGTGTGTGTTCTCAGGGTTTGTACCAGGTGGATCCAGAGACTCCGCTCAGATAAAGAATGCAGTCCAGAAGATCCGTTTTCTGGAGCTGAACGAGGGATCCCAGTAATCCCACCATGGCTCTTTGTCCTCCTCCAGAACCCAGTAAGGCAATGTTTGGCACCTCATTCTGAAACACACACACCACTTAAATCCACCTTGTTTTTAATGTAAAATCGAAAATGATGTTCATCGGCCACAGCACTTTTCGCAGTTCATCCCAGACATATGAAGTATACAACAAGTTTTACCTGACTGGAGTTTATCTGAAGCTTCTTCAGGCTTTGCAGAACAGATTTTTTCCTTCCGGCTACAAACTCCTCCTCGCTCTTATTCAGAGAGGGTTCGATTCGCACCTTACCGCTGCAGAGACAGACATAACAGTCCTGAATTTAACTGATTTGATATTTAGATGTTGAATATTCATGGTATATTTATGGTTTATTTTGAACAGTAATTCTCATAGTTTGTAGTAGACTTTAATTTAATAGTACTAAACTTATTTTAATGCTTCCATGAATCTGAGCAGGATTACATACCTTTCCTGAGGTTTGGATGTGCTCATCTATAAAACAATATAATTCACATGCAAGTCAGTTTCTGTTATTTGAGATTTTATACACACACTGTATAAATAATATAGCTGTTTATTTCAGGCATCACTCAAACTTACATCCTTATAAAGCAGATAAATATAATTTTTGGCTGTATAAGTCCTTTAGACTTAGATTATATTAAACTGACTCAAAGTGAACATACAGTTATTTATACTATATTTAAAGAACATTACACTCATTTTCAGTGTAATTTTTCAGTTCGGTTTTCAGTTGGAAAGGTGTCATTCAAGCGGCCCTTAAATGATCAATTTCTACAAAGGAAATGGTTCAATTATTCAATATTTTAGCTCGATAAGTAATATTTTCTTAGAGCTGCTGTAAAGCAAAAACGATCTCTGTCCATGAACTTTCCTATTATCACTGTGAAGCTGCTTTGAAACAAACTGTATTGAGAAAAGCGTTATATAAATGAAGATGACTTGAATCCCACAAATCATTTTTCACTATGATTGTTGTTTAGCACTTTTGATTTGCAGGTCACTGCTGTTAAATTTGGTTTTAAAGCGAATTACAAAAATGATTGTCACAATCTATGAAACTTTTTAACTGCTTTGCTATTGCTTAAAAAATATACCTTAAGCTTTAAAATATACTTACTATTCCTGCAATCCTGAGTCTTCACCAACACAACAGCACCTGTTATCTTGACAACCTGAGAGAAGATGCTCTTTATACGGCTCTGACGCAATCATGTGGGTGAGTTTAGGAATGATAAATTACACAATCATTCACAGGGACAAAGACAGTTTTGATATTTCCTTGTCATACAACCTCACTTCACCTTTTATTTTAGTTTTTGTGGCAGGCAACAGGTTGATCTGATCGAACCTGTTTATATAAGGCTCTTGTTACTGAGAAAAGGCTTCAGGCACATTAGCAGGGATATTAAATTAATAATGTGTGATATTTCATTTATGTTGGTTTCTAATTAACATTATCATTTAACTAAAACATTTCATACACTGGGATAACCTACCAAATGCTGAGTTGGCAAAGCTTCTTCTTAGGGATGTTCTAGAAAGTAATTCATAGACGTAATTCAGTATATATAGGCAAGTGTCACGTAACGTGTAGAGGAAAGAGCTGGCAGACGAAGGCGAACAATAACTCAGAATACATATGCCATTATGCATTAAGACAGTTATTTTGGTATCAGTATACACCTTATTAATAAAACATGCATGCACAGGCAAGCAAATAAACCCAGAATATCAAGGCAACGTGCAAAGTTTCATGCTGAACATTTTCCCATTATACAGAACGCACTTACCTAGAAATTTAGTGCATTGATTTCATATTCTAGGCTCATCTGCTTGCCTTCATTCATTATCAGGTGTATGAATTTGATCTTTTAATATCAATACATCGAGTCACGTTAAGCATTTTCTTTTAACTGCTTTCTATGGAGGAGAAATCACTTTCACCTCAGAGGTTCACTCAAAAAACGCATTTATTGGTTCCATATAGAACTTTTAAAGTCCATGGAAACTTTCCATTCCTTAAAAGGTTCTTTATAGTGCTTTAGATTTAATGTAGTTTGCACAGAGAGAAAAAAGTTATTTTAAGAACGGTTCACTGTTAGGTTCTCTGGGAAAACAAAAATGGTTTCGCTGTGAAAACGACGTTTCGGAGTTTGTATTTTTAAGAGTGTAATGCAAACATATTCTCTTTCCACATGGATTACGAGGCCATTGTCTTAGCAGTAGATAGACTAGTGATTTTGACATGAAAATTTTGTTTTGGCTGGAACATTAGGCCATGTTAAGCGTTTGAGAATGTCACCCCATCCCATCCCGTTAGATCCAAACCCTGATGTGGTCTGGCTGGTTTTAGGAGGCCACGGCCTCTTTTGAACACAAAAACACTTTCATTTTGATTCGTTTCCACCGATTGTTGGTAAATATCTTCATCCTGCATTTCAGGAGCTTCAAACACAAAAAAGAAATTAAAAAACAACTGACACAGCTACTAAAACGGCATTATCTCACTGTGATCGCTGTGCATGTTGTAGACATGATGAGAAAAATCAATAGGCCTTTATCATTTACTCAAAGAAATTTGAGATTAACCCTTGCCCATCCTTATGGACATTTGTTTTTTAATTTTTTAATAATTTTGCCTGTTACCATCTACAAAATTAAACCAGAAACCGAGGGTTAAGCGGGTGTGATGTCATCGATAGACGACGCATTGACGCAGTCCGTTTCAAATTGCTCATGTCTCTGGATTGAAACATTCTTTGAAACATTTGGGATAATTTTAAGTACTCAAGTCAAAAAAAATATTGTTCAAGGTTTTTGGATATTTTAATACACAAATCTTACATATTGTGCCTTTAATAAGAAGCCATTTTAAATACTGTATGTCTAAAATACTAGGGTGAAAAGTAAAAGTGACGATACTCCAGAAAGACCAGTCAGTTTTCAGGATCACAACTCTGTTTTATTATAATCAGCACGTCTGAATAAACATTAAAACATGCAAAAACATTTTAAACAGAAATAAAATGGAAACCTCTGATAATCTAATGTCATTTTGCAGAAGAAAAAAAACATTATTTGTTTTAAAATGATTAATGTGCAGTGTTGGCGAAAGTTACTTTGGAAAGAAATGCGTTACCACCATAAAAAGTAACTTATTGCATTACTTTTTAAGGAAAGTAATGTGTTCTGTTACACATATATAAATAAATGGGATGAAGTAACTTGTGTTACTTATTTGAAAAAGTAACTTAGATATTACATTGTAAATTTAAAAGTAATGTGTTACTTGAAAAAAGTAATCTGATTACTTGTAATGTAAGCAGATCAGTTTAGTCTATAATCAGATTTTACACGTCAACGTCTAGATCTTTTTTGCTCAGTGACCGCTCGAATCTGCTCCACCAGTTTCGCTTTGTTGTTTATGATGTTTTGTCCAGCGACCTTCATGAGGTCAGCGATCATCTCAGCGCTGTATGAAAGTTGAAAGGTCTTATATTTGTTCTTCCAGGCCTCAATATCACCTGATGAAACATGAACACACTTGAATCAGAACACGGTTGATATGATCGTTTTATTGTAAGACTTTAACTTGCCTCCACAGTTGACCACATTAAAGAGAGGGATGTGGATCACGGTCGGAGCTTTTTTGCCTTTGAACACGTAGAAGTCCTTCGGTTTCTTGATGTCTTCACTGGGAACGTTGATCTCAGGGAACGGGATGTTTAGTTTCTTGCAAATGTTGGCAGTGTCCCTCACTGTCTGCCGTGGAAAAGCATCACAATTGCTCTCATTTTTTTTTAAATTACTCACATTTTCTTATGAGTGAGACGGTAGAGAATTAAATGTAATACCATGAAAGGATCACCAGCACTGAAATCCAGGGAAATGATGAGGTCGACGTTCCTCTCTTTTCTCAGGACTGAGAAGTAGGGCGAGTTGAGCAACATCCCGGCGTCTTCAAAGTCTCTCGTCTCGCTTTCCAGAAGAGTGGAGTGCACTGCTTCATCTGAGGGATCACAGCGTTATTATATTACAGGGATTATTATATTATTAATTAATTATTATTATTATTATATAGCGTTATTATTATTATATTTATGCCTAATAACATCTGGCAAAGGGACTACCAATGAAAACTAGTCTTTGGGCTAATTTGGGTACATTTACATTCATGAATGTCGATTAATGTACACTGTCCCTTTTTTTTTTTAAATAAATAAATAACCAATTAAAATAACCAATTCATAATGAAATTCCAGTTCTTACCTGTCATATTGTGGAGGAAGTTATAATTCCTGCCCCAAATCCACATATTCGTGCATTTAATAATGCTCGCCAAAGCATCTGTAAAACAAATACTAATTTAATTCTTCAGTTCTTAGGCTGAATAAATAGTTCTTTTTGGCCCTCTAGCATAAAACTACGAGTTCCTCGCGGAGGAACATTGTTTTGATCGTCACGTGAGTTGTGCTTCGGTTCCTGCGCGGATGAATCTGATCACTGCAAATGTCACTCAAAACTCCCTCAAAAATAATGAAAGAAAGACTCGTTTAAATCGATTGTTTTAAAATAACGTCACAAAAATCATTGCTATTCTGTTACAAAAGTAGCGTTTGGATGAAATTTAAAGTGACGTATGTATGAGTTCCCGTCACGTTCACATGTTGACCACAAGATGTCGCCATGAGAGCATCGTGTTTTTTTGTGTAAATAATGGTAAAATAGAAAACAGCTGAAGAAAAGCAAAAAACGAAGGTAACATTACATGAACTTAATGTTAGTTTGTTTTTATGGCTATATATTCATTGGAGTCAGGATGCGCCGACATCTTGGAAGTGATGTAAAATGGCGCGCGCGCGGGGGGGGGGGGGGGGGGTTTCACGCACCAAATGGCAAATTATTTCCTAGAAGGAGGTGGGAAAAATCCAAAATCTGATCCGTCTGGATTCCTGCATAAGCAAGGCTATAGGCAAACACTCAAAGCTGGTTTAGAGATCGTTACCAACATAAAGATCGTTTTCTGAACTTAGTGTAACGGTGTTATATTAATTTATTAATTTCACACAAAATCTCTCCCTATGTTATCAATTATTTTATGTTTACATAATTATTTTGTATTCTGGCAATAATTTCTTTCTATATTGAATTATTTGAGATATTATTTGAGCTGTTTTTATACTTATGTTCATTTTTCGGTGATTGTGTCATAATTGTCAAATATGTGACGTGGCCCCTTTAAGGATGAAGTTCCGGTTGCTTTCCTTCAGTTCGCGGCAAGCGCGGCTGGGGAAAGGTGAGTCCTGCCGGAGCTCTTACCAAAAAGCTACAAAATGAGTTCCGTTTATTGTAATTTAGTAATGTTCCAATAAGTTTTGTGGCTAATATTATCCCTTTTGACTGGCAGGTCTATGTTCATAGAAAGGCCACAGATTGGTGTTTCTTTTCATTAATTTTCCTTTTTATTCATACACAGTAAAATCCCCAGAGTTAAATCAACTCTGCTCAGATAACATTTGGTCCCTCTCTAAATAGTGTTAAAGTAACACTGAAGCAGAGTTGAAGTTAATGAGATAATTAAACAATTAATTAAGTGACGATTGAACATTAATGATGAACACCTGCTGTTAACAAGCAGAATCACTAAAGAATAGAGAAACACAAGAACTACAACTGACTTCAGCCACAGTCTTAGATGAAATCAACTGAAGATAAAAGACATTCAATCTCTGAAGAGTGTTACTTTAACACTAGTTCAGTGTGACTTTAACACTATTTAGAGAGGGACCAAATGTTATCTGAGCAGAGTTGATTTAACTCTGGGGTTTTTACTGTGTACAGAATAAAAAAAGGGGTGGTCCGAGGAAGCTGTTGTCCGGTCTCTTTACTTGAATATATACAACGCAGAGTGATGGTTAGACCGGTCACATTAGTCAATGCAGCAAATGTGCTGCTATGTTGATTCGTGTTTTATTACAGGTGTTTGGTTGCGAACTCGTTTAGTTTCAATGTTCATTTGATGTGGATTCAAGCTATTATTACTCCTTTTAATGAATATTGTAGCCTGAATTTCTTTCATTTATTTGTGGATAGACATAAAATGGAAGAATGAAGTTTCACGCAAAATCCACTCTTTGAATTTTGGCATAGTTTTGAGTTCTTATCGAGAACAATGTTGGCTGTATAGACTTTTTTTGGACTACGATACATAAATCTTAAGGTGTAGAGCGTCCCCATGATATAGAAAAGTGAATATTAGAAACACTTCAACCTACCAAATGGCCACAAACGAATCCTATCGCCCAATTTTTTGACTACATCCATGCTGTATTCCCTCATATTCAATCGTTCTGTTTTTTTATCAGCAGTTTTCACTCTTTTCATTAGACTTTTGCCTCCAGAGAGGTCTGTAAAAAAGACAGGACATGTACATTAGTGAGTTCTTCTATGTGTATCTGTTATATATTTGTTTCATGCTTTGATTTTCATAATTAAATTTAGCAAAAATACACTGTAATACATTTTTTAAAATTACATTTAGTCATTAACAGATGCTTTTACATGAAGCCACTTACAAATGACACATTTTACATGCAGATAGTATGTGAAATATGGCATTTTATAGAGTATTTCATATTTCAAAAAGAAAAGTTTCCATCTCGCATCTGACAATAAAGGCCCGTTCACACCAAGATAACTAATGATAACTATTTTAGCGTTCACATCGTCAAAAATATCAAATTCTGTCACCCTGAAGTTGTTCTAAACCTGTATGAATTTCTTTATTCTGCTGAACACAATAAGATATTTTGAAGAATGTCCGTAACCAAACAGTTGATGGAATATTCTTTTTTTTACTACTATGGAAGTCCATCAGCTGTTATTTACCCATAATCTTTAAAATATCTTCTTTTATGTACAAAATAAAGAAACAAATTAAGGTTTGGACCAAACTGTCCGTGCGTCAATTGTCATTTTTGGGTGAACTATCCCTTTAAAATAATTCATGTGACTTCAGTGGTTTAACCTCAATTTTATGAAACACCACGAGTGCTTTGTGCAAAGAAAAAAAAAACATAATTTAGCACTTTATTTACAAAATCTTAATCTTAATATTAATATTTTAAGGTGAACTAACACCTGCTGCAGTTTTGTTATTGTCTGCTATAAAGGGAACCTAAAATGCCCTTTAGACAAGATGTAATATCAGTCTCTGGTGTCTCCAGTGAAGTTTCAGCTCAAAATCCTCCACAGATCATTTATTATCGCTTGTCAAACACAAACACGCCATTTGTGTGTGTGTCCCTTTAAATGCAAATGAGCTGCTGCTCCAGAAGAGGGCGGAGCTTCAACAGCTCAACAACAACAAAGCTGGAGAATCTCACGCAGACAAAATGAGGAAAGTGTTCAAACTGATGGAGAGACTCAGGAAGAAGTTCCAACTTTTAGACGTTTCTGAACGGTTGGTGGATAAATTGATGTAGTTGCTGTGGAGTTGATCAACTCATCACTAGCATGTGTCGTCACGTTTTTTTTTTCTTCTCCATAAGTAAATCTTGTGCTAGAGCTTCTGCAAGGGATTTTCGGTGATGGAAATCCATTGAAACTTCCACATAGTCGTGGAGAGCGCTGTTCATGGTTGCATGAACACAGTTGTGGTGTGGATTTAGAGCGATTTTTAGAACTAAATATTTATCGTTAAAGATATCGTCTTTGGTGTGAATGGGCCTTAACAGCAGGTTCTCACTAACTTGTATAAGGTGACAACATGTTGTCGTGAACACAAGACATACAGACCGATCGGTGGCTTGTTACCGTTTAGTGTTGTCCTGATGGATTCATCAAGATCAGAAGGATCTTTTCCAGTCAAAACGGAGAGATTCATGTCCACCAGGTTCATGAGCACCTCATAACATTCATCTATAGCTGGATCTTGTCTGCTCTCTGATGTAGGGAGATGGATTCCCGCCACAAATTCTTCTTCCGACTCTTTTCCCCTTTCTCTTTCCAGTGCTTCCTGATTCCTCTCATGCTGTTCTATACATATACACATGTATATAAAATTTACATTGTCAGCATCATTACTCCAGTCTTCATGATTTCTGAAGGATCATGTGACACTGAAGACTGGAGTAATGATGCTAAAAATTCAGATTTGATCGCTGGATATAAATTACATTTTACGATATATTCACAAAGAAAACAGCTATTTTAAACGGTAATAATATTTCACATTTTTACCGTTTTTGCTATATTTTTGATCAAATAAATGCATCCTTGGGGAGTATAAGAGACTAAATGCAAGCCTAAGAAATGCTTTACCTTTCGTCATTTCCTCAAGGACTGTTTCCTTTTGTTGAAAGAAATCTGAAAAACAAACAAACAAAAATCAGATGGATGGTAATGAAATAACTGTTAAATTTCAGCCAAATTCAGTCCTCAGAACCTTTTATCTTTTGCCAGAGGAGTTTCTTCAACTCCACTTCATCCGCTAAAGCGCTGCCGCATAGAGCTGCAGAAACACAGAGAATTTTAGCAAACAAGAAGTTTTACAGTGGACACAGGTGCAAAATAACACCCTCACAAATAATATAAATAGCATATATTTTTACACAATAAGTTAATACAGACCTGAGGTCAATGATGTACAATGTAGAATATACACCGATCAGGCATAACATTATGACCACCTTCCTAATATTGTGTTGGTCACACTTTTGCTGCCAAAACAGCCCTAACCCGTCGAGAGATACACTCCTGAAGGTGTGCTGTGGGATCTGCACCAAGAAGTTCGCAGCAGATCCTTTAAGTTGTGAGGTGGAGCCTCTGTCCGACTCCCGTTGCTCTGCGCAGGGCTCGAACTCGGGTCTCCGGCGCTGGAGTCGGATGCTTTAACAAGGAGGCTAAAGGCTAGAGTGACTCGATGTCAGAGGAGTGAGTTTACTCGCACAGCAACTACTGGCTGACCTCCGTTTACCCTCCGTGGATCGGACTTGTTAGTTCAGCACATCCCACAGATGCTTGATTGGATTGAGATCTGGAGAATTTGGACGCCACGTCAACACCTCAAACTGTGCTCCTCAAATCATTCCTGAACCATTTTTGCTTTGTGTCAGGAGCATTATCCTGCTGAAAGAGGCCACCAGGGAATACCGTTTCCATGAAAGGGTGAACATGGTCTGCAACGATGTTTAGGTAGATGGTTCGCGTCAAAGTAACGTCCACATGGACGGCAGGACCCAACGATTCCCAGCAGAACATTGCCCAAAGCATCACTGCCTCCGCTGGCTTACCTTCTTCCCATAGTGCATCCTGGTGTCATGTGTTCCCCCATCCATGTGATGTAGAAGAAAACGTGATTCATCAGCCCTTCCATTGCTCCGTGGTCCAGTTCTGAGGCTCTCTCGGCGGTAGACAGAGGTCATCATGGACACCCTGACTGGTCTCTGCAGCTCCATACGCAACAAACTGATGCTCTTTGTGTTCTGACACCTTTCTATCAGAAGTTCTTGAGCAGTTTGAGCTCCAGGAGCTCGTCTCTTGGATCGGACCACACGGATCAGCCATCGATGAGCCTCGTCCACCCGTGACCCTGTCTCCGGTTCACCACCGTTCCTTCCTCGGACCTCTTTTGATAGACTCTGACCACTGCAGACCGGGAACATCCACAAGAGCTGAAGTTCTGGAGATGCTCTGACCTGGTCGTCTAGCATCACAATTTGGTCCTTGTCAAACTCTCTCAAATCTTTACGCTTGCCCATTTCTCCTGCTTCTAACATCAACTTTGAGGACAAAATGTTCACTTGCTGCCTAATATATCCCACCACTAACAGATAATCAGTGTGATTCACTTCATTTCTCAGTGGTCATAATGTTATGCCTGATCGGTGTAAGTTAATAATCTGTAACAGAGTTTGTCACCTTGCAGGTACAGCATGTCAAATTCATCCTGCTGATTTTTCTTAGAGCCTTTGTCAAACTGACTGCCAAAGTCGGAGGTGTCCACAAACGCTCCAGTGAGGGAATAACCGGCTTCATGAGGAGTGATCTCGAACCAGGGGTCTGCAGACAGAAACACGTTCATATAACAGCTCAAACACACACATTATCTCTGTCTTTCTTTCAGACAAACACAGACCTCCCTCATTGCGCTGTTTGGAGTGCTTGTCGATCGCGGTGTAGATGGGAAACGGGTCTTTGCCATCTTTACTCTGCCGGTCCCACTGCTCTGTGAGTGTGTTTTCGTCGATCTGTTGAGAACGCAGTGTTTGCAGTGTCATGTTATTGTAGAGACCAGTGACAAAAACATTCAATTCCTTCAATCACCAACAAGTTATAAAACTTGTGCAACATTTTCTCAGCAATGTTCTCTTGCCACAGATCCTCAAGTATCTTTAAATATCTTCAGTGAGAGACTTTATAAGAGAATTTTACTGAGCAAATTTCATCATTTCATTCATGCTTGAGATGAGAAAAATATGACTTTGAAATGTTCAGACTTTGAAGTGCAAAAGTCATTTTGGAGATTTTACTTTAAACATCAGTTTTATCTCTGCGATGTTTGTTCAAATGAGTGAATATGCTTTACACTGTCAGATATAAGTCAGATTTTATGAACAAATGACTCTTGTGAACTGATTCTTTCAGTGAGTCAAAACCCACTGCTCATCTGTGCAGCCCAGTTCACGAACAAATGACTCTTATGAACTGATTCTTTCAGTGAGTCAAAACCCACAGCTCATCTGTGCAGCCCAGTTCACGAACAAATGACTCTTATGAACTGATTCTTTCAGTGAGTCAAAATCCACAGCTCATCTGTGCAGCCCAGTTCACGAACAAATGACTCTTGTGAACTGATTCTTTCAGTGAGTCAAAACCCACAGCTCATCTGTGCAGCCCAGTTCACGAACAAATGACTCTTGTGAACTGATTCTTTCAGTGAGTCAAAACCCACAGCTCATCTGTGCAGCCCAGTTCACGAACAAATGACTCTTATGAACTGATTCTTTCAGTGAGTCAAAATCCACAGCTCATCTGTGCAGCCCAGTTCACGAACAAATGACTCTTGTGAACTGATTCTTTCAGTGAGTCAAAACCCACAGCTCATCTGTGCAGCCCAGTTCACGAACAAATGACTCTTGTGAACTGATTCTTTCAGTGAGTCAAAACCCACAGCTCATCTGTGCAGCCCAGTTCACGAACAAATGACTCTTATGAACTGATTCTTTCAGTGAGTCAAAACCCACTGCTCATCTGTGCAGCCCAGTTCACGAACAAATGACTCTTATGAACTGATTCTTTCAGTGAGTCAAAACCCACTGCTCATCTGTGCAGCCCAGTTCACGAACAAATGACTCTTGTGAACCGGTTCTTTTCATTGAGTCAAAAAACACCTGTCTAGCCTGATTTACGAACACATCACTCTGTTATGAAGCGGTTCTTTGTAGTGCGCCAAAAATGCACAGAGCAGCATGTGCATAGACCAATTCATGAACAAATGACTCTTATGATCTGGTTCTTTTTAGTGAGTCAAAACACAGCGCAACCTGTGTAGCCCGATTCAATGGAGCGCCTTTGAATCACTGAATCAAATTCTGATCACTAAGTAAACAACAAGATATCAATAACATGTTCTCGGTAAAAAATGCTTCTTTTCCATGAGTAGGTTTTTTTGGGTTTTTTTTCACACGGATCTACGAACTAGATCTATGGAGCATACTGTTTTTTGTTTTTTTTTCCCAATGAATTCGGCGAAGAAATCGATTCTCATCCAGATAAGATATCTGATTGTGGTATACTACTATTTCTAACGTTTCTCCACATTTATTTTGACCTTTGTGAAATACTGTATTAAGCATTTTCTAATTTTCTCATCAAGAAGATTCCAATCATGGCGTTAGGTAGGAATATATTCAAAAACGTCGTAATGTTTAAACAAAAACTCGATCTTACTTCCAGTGAAACTGGCAGACACGTTGCTTTGAAACTAAAAGTGTGTGAAAAGTGAAAAGCTCAAATTGGACTTGATTTCATTAGTTCTCAATATCATACATATAGTTAATTAATCACATGAGTTTTTTATCAATGGATTAATTATTCATATCACATTCATTGTCTCACCTATCAATGTATTAATTTTGTGTAATTACATATACAACAACTTGTCTTCTCTATGTAGTAGACTTGATCCAGCCTGAAAAATACAATTTACTGTTGGAGTGTTTAGAAATAAAATTTATGAGACAGTTGTTGTCAGATTTCATTGGTGATTTCAAATATGAAATTTGCTTTGGAGAATTTGATGTTTCCCCATTCAAAGAGATAGATGTGCTTGCATGACCAACAGGCGTTTCAAAGACGGCCGCCGAGTGAAATGACTCATCTTTAAGGTACTTTAGTAGTAGTCTCAGAGATTAGAATCAGTTCATGTGTTAGTTGTTTTTAATTATTTTTTATCTTTTTAATGAAAGATGATTATTTTGTGGTTCCTCTAAGGGAATGCAACTGTTTTGCATATTAATGGATTCAGATGTATATGTTGGGCCATAAATCCACAAGAAATATGCATAATTGCTTGCTTTGGTGTTGTCAATCCTCATAGTGTCATGATAAATAAACTATTTACAGACCTCTTTCACATATTCCGTGATAAGCATCGCTGCCCAGACGTCAGTCAAACTGAAGTGGTCTTTCCCATAGTAATATTTCTTGAGTTTAGCAAAAGCATCTTCACAGCTGACTCTAGGACCGCTGAGTCTCTGGATGATCTTTTCTTTCACCGTCTCTAGTTTGATGGACCAGTCTGATTCCTGATACAAGGAGGCCATGCACCTTCAGAGGAACAACATATGCTCTCATTTATGACATTCACCCCATCTGTGTGAGTGTGAGAGTGAGAGTGAGTGTGAGTGTGTAAGTGAGTGAGTGTGAGAGTGAGTGTGAGTGAGAGAGTGTGAGAGCGAGTGAGTGTGAGTGAGTGTGAGAGTGAGAGTTAGTGTGAGTGAGAGTGAGTGTGAGAGTTAGTGTGAGAGTGAGTGAATGTGAGAGTGAGTGAGTGTGAGAGTGAGTGTGAGTGAGTGTGAGAGTTAGTGTGCGAGTGAGTGTGAGAGTGAGTGAGTGAGTGTGAGAGTGAGTGAGTGTGAGAGTTAGTGTGAGTGAGTGAGAGTGAGAGTTAGTGTGAGAGAGTGTGAGAGTGAGAGTGAGTGTGAGAGTTAGTGTGAGTGAGTGTGAGAGTGAGTGTGAGAGTGAGAGTGAGAGTGAGAGTTAGTGTGAGTGTGAGAGTTAGTGTGAGTGTGAGAGTGAGAGTGAGTGTGAGTGAGTGTGAGAGTTAGTGTGAGAGTTAGTGTGAGAGTGAGTGTGAGTGAGTGTGAGAGTTAGTGTGAGAGTGAGAGTGAGTGTGAGTGTGAGAGTTAGTGTGAGAGTGAGTGTGAGTGTGAGTGAGTGTGAGAGTTAGTGTGAGTGTGAGAGTGAGTGTGAGTTAGTGTGAGTGAGTGAGAGTTAGTGTGAGTGTTAGTGTGAGAGTTAGTGTGAGAGTGAGTGTGAGAGTGTGTGTTCTCAGGGTTTGTACCAGGTGGATCCAGAGACTCCGCTCAGATAAAGAATGCAGTCCAGAAGACCCGTTTCCTGGAGCTGAACGAGGGATCCCAGTAATCCCACCATGGCTCTTTGTCCTCCTCCAGAACCCAGTAAGGCAATGTTTGGCACCTCATTCTGAAACACACACACCACTTAAATCCACCTTATTTTTAATGTAAAATCGAAAATGATGTTCATCGGCCACAGCACTTTTCGCAGTTCATCCCAGATATATGAAGTATACAACAAGTTTTACCCGACTGGAGTTTATCTGAAGCTTCTTCAGGCTTTGCAGAACAGATTTTTTCCTTCCGGCTACAAACTCCTCCTCGCTCTTATTCAGAGAGGGTTCGATTCGCACCTTACCGCTGCAGAGACAGACATAACAGTCCTGAATTTAACTGATTTGATATTTAGATGTTGAATATTCATGGTATATTTATGGTTTATTTTGAACAGTTATTCTCATAGTTATCCAGTTTGTTGTAGACTTTAATTGTGTAAGTAATAGTACTAAAGTTATTTTAATGCTTCCATGAATCTGAGCAGGATTACATACCTTTCCTGAGGTTTGGATGTGCTCATCTATAAAACAATATAATTCACATGCAAGTCAGTTTCTGTTATTTGAGATTTTATACACACACTGTATGAATAATATAGCTGTTTATTTCAGGCATCATACAAACTTACATCATTATAAAGCAGATAAATATAATTTTTGGCTGTATAAGTCCTTTAAACTTAGATTATATTAAACTGACTTAAAGTTTGTTCCAAACATACAGTTATTTATACTATATTTAAAGAACATTACACTGATTTTCATTTGGAAGGTGTCATTCAAGCGGCCCTTAAATGATCAATTTCTACAAAGGAAATGGTTCAATTATTCAATATTTTAGCTCGATAAGTAATATTTTCTTAGAGCTGCTGTAAAGCAAAAACGATCTCTGTCCATGAACTTTCCTATTATCACTGTGAAGCTGCTTTGAAACAATCTGTATTGAGAAAAGCGCTATATAAATGAAGATGACTTGAATCCCACTAATCATTTTTCACTACGGTTGTTATTTATGCACTTTTGATGTGCAGCTCACTGCTGTTTACAGAAATCAATTCATCACAATCAATTCATAATGCCATGAAACTTTTCAACTGCTTCGCTATTGCTGAAAATATATTATTTACCTTAAGCGTTAAAATATATACTTACTATTCCTGTAAAGTCTTCACCAACACCACAGCTCCTGTTATCTTGTCAACCTGAGAGAAGATGCTCTTATACGGCTCTGAAATTACACTGCAAGTCCAGACACAATCATGAGGGTGAGGTTGTGAATGATAAATTACACAATCATTCACAGGGACCAGGACAGTTTTGATATTTCCTTGTAATTAAGCATGCAACCTCACTTCACCTTTTATTTTAGTTTTTGGGGCAGGCAACAGGTTGATCTGATCGAACATGTTTATATAAGGACAGGGTCGGGGAGTAACGAAATACAACTAACTTAGTTACATATTTAAAATATAAAATTTTAGTTACTGTGTTTCATTACAGTTACATTTTAAATGGGTGGTAATCAGATTACAGTTACATCTGAAAAGTGATTACTTTGAATTTTAATGTCATTTAAACAGCGATTGGTGATTCTCTGACTCTGACCGTCTGAAAAAGAGGAGTTAAGATTCATCAACATTTTAATACTTTTAAGAGGATCATAAAAATGTTGTTATTTTTATTTAGTTCTGTCCTGAACAAGACAAAATGACTGAATTTATATAAAAAAATTGCCCAACGGTCAACTGAACTGTCCTGTCATGACCTGATGATCCACGACTGTTTTCATGTTTTGTGAGTCATTTTATAATTCACTCGTCACTGCAACTTTTTCTCACAATTAGTTTTTTCCCTCACAATTGTGAGTTTGTGTTTCACAATTCTGACTTCTTTTTCTCAGAATTGCGAGATTTAAACTCACAATTGCAAGTTATAAAGTCAGAATTGGGAGATATAAACTTGCAATACTATTTTTTTTTTCTTGCAATTGTGAATTTAGTATGTGAGTTTATATCTCATAATTCTGACTTTTCTCATTATTGTGAGTTTATATCTCATAATTCTGACTTTTCTCAATATTGTGAGTTTATATCTCATAATTCTGACTTTTCTCAATATTGTGAGTTTATATCTCATAATTCTGACTTTTCTCAATATTGTGAGTTTATATCTCATAATTCTGACTTTTCTCAATATTGTGAGTTTATATCTCATAATTCTGACTTTTCTCAATATTGTGAGTTTATATCTCATAATTCTGACTTTTCTCAATATTGTGAGTTTATATCTCATAATTCTGACTTTATAACTCACAATTGCAACCCTATATCACACAATTCTGAGGGAAAAAGTCAGAATTGTGAGATAAAAACTTGCAATGACCTTTTTTGTGTTTGTTCCACACTTATTAGTATTCAAAGTATTCTAAAGTATTTAGATTAAGTTACTAAACTTGAGTAATGTAAAGAAATACGTTACAAATTACTTTTTAAAGCATGTATTTTGTAATCTGTAGTGAAATACATTTTAAAAGTAACCCACCCAGCCCTGGATAAGGCTCTTTTTGCTGAGAAAAGGCTTCAGACACATTACCAGGGATATTAAATTAATCATGTGTGATATTTTCATTTATGTTGGTTTCTTATTAACATTATCAATTAAATAAAACATTTCATACACTGGGATAAAATACCAAATGCTGAGTTGGCAAAGCTTCTTCTTAGGGATGTTCTAGAAAGACGAAAGCGAACTCAGAATACTAACAAACACACTTATTGACGAGAACAGACCAAATGCATGAAGCAAACAAGGATCTAAACAAGGTGATTAGCAGCACACAGAGGGAGGAAATTACTAATTAGACAACTCAGGAAAACTACGTCAAACTAAGTCATGCAGTCATGTGACGGCAAGCAGATGCACCTACAATATGAAGAACACACTCGCTAAATTAAAAGTTACGAGTTTCCCATAGAAAACCATTATGCATTAAGTTATTTTGGTATCAGTGTACACCTTAATAATAAAACATGCATGCACAGGCAAGCAAATAAACCCAGAATATCAAGGTTTGCCCATTATAAAGAATGCGCTTAACCTGAAATTTAGTGCATTGATTTCATATTCTTGGCTCATCTGCTTCCCTTCATTCATTATCAGGTGTATGAATTTGATCTTTTAATATCAATACATCGAGTCACGTTAAGCATTTTCTTTTAACTGCTTTCTATGGAGGAGAAATCGCTTTAGGTTCACTCATTTATTGGTTCTATATAGAACTTTTAACGTCCATGGAAACTTTCCACTCCTTAAAAGGTTCTTTATAGTGCTTTAGATTTAATGTAGTTTGAGAAAAAAGTTATTTTAAGAACTGTTCACTGTTAGGTTCTCTGGGAAAACAAAAATGGTTTCGCTGTGAAAACGACCTTTCCGAGTTTGTATTTTTAAGAGTGTAATGCAAACATATTCTCTTTCCACATGGATTACGAGGCCATTGTCTTAGCAGTAGATAGACAAGTGTTTTTGACATGAAAAATTTTGTTTTGGCTGGAACATTAGGCCATGTTAAGCGTTTGAGAATGTCACCCCATCCCATCCCGTTAGATCCAAACCCTGATGTGGTCTGGCTGGTTTTAGGAGGCCACGGCCTCTTTTGAACACAAAAACACTTTCATTTTGATTCACCGATTGTTGGTAAATATCATCCTGCATTTCAGGAGCTTCAAACACAAAAAAGAAATTAAAAAACAACTGACACAGCTACTAAAAACGGCATTATCTCACTGTGATCGCTGTGCATGTTGTAGACATGATGAGAAAAATCAATAGGCCTTTATCATTTACTCAAAGAAATTTGAGATTAACCCTTGCCCATCCTAATTATTTAATAATTTTGCCTGTGTAAATGCCAACTCCATAAAATTTGGTACAAGTGTGTATTTTTATTGGAATTTTATGATTTCACCCCAATTTCCATTAATAAATCTATTTTACACCAGTAACACAAAATAGTTCCTCTCAGCACCTCAAGGACAAAAATGTCCCCATTGAAACCCATTAAAACTACAATTTTTATTCCCAGGACCATTTAACTATAAAATATTCCAGTCTTTGTTGTTGGCAAGTCTTGAAAATTTAAATTTGTACTATTTTGTTTTAACAGATGGTGCTATTTTCTCAGGTTTGGCTTATAAAGCAAATACTCGCTTTACTCCTGTTTTCTGCTTCTATTGTAGAGCCAATTGCACAAATTTTATGCAGCTAAAATTTTGTGGATGTCAGAGTGTGGTTTATATGTGTGTATTAAAACGTGTGTAATATTTGAGAGAGAAAAACTACTGTACTGCAAATGCCAAATCCAATCACTGTGTGAACCAGCGGAGCTTTGTTGGCATCTAATGGGGACATTTTAATACTTCGCCCAAACAAAATCTTTCTGAAAGTAAATTTTTCTTGGACATATCAACCTCAAATTTGGAACACAACTTTGTCTTTGATTTTCTAGCAGTTTTAGAGTATCATAAAATATATATATTTATATAAATAATGTTCATAAATCATTTTCATCAACTTAAACCTCTATAAATTTCACTTTTTTTTAACTTCAAGAATAATCTTCTTTAAAATTAGACCAAACATCACGTCGTGCTGCTCATGTTACGCCCTGAAATGAAACGGGAGAAAGTGATGCTGTGATGAGAACATTTACTCGCATGGAGAAACTCTCACGATATCGTCTGAGAAAGCGAGTCGACGTTAGCAATCGATCTCAGACTGACGGTTCAAGTCTTGTCAAAATAAAAGTTCCCCATTCCATTTCCGCCTCTTTCAACCACAAACGTCAAAACAAAATGACTTTGTATATTAAACAGAATATTGAAACAAAATGAAACTATAATCAATGACCGTATTACCCTTTTAACCCTCCGGTTAGTCAAATCTAGCCCAAACCATGAAGTACTCACCCGGCCGCGGGTCGAAGTTCTCCAGGGATGACGTAGAAGACTACCTCGCGGTCGTTCTTTATCGAGGCTCAGTTTGTAGTTATAAGTAAAGTCTTACGGAAGGCAATCGTAACAATAAAAATACTTTTTTAATCGTTTACAATGTCCTTCGACGCTTGCACGTGCACGTGGCATCTGAGGAGGCTTTTTACTCCTCAGACTTTTATACTACCTAAATTTCAACTTAATACTCATCGATTGATCAATGCCTTGCGTAATCTAATTTTCCAGTTGTAGGCGTGTCAGTCTCTGCATCTCTTGCTTACACCGTTGTCTTCTTCTAGCACTTTTCCTCATCTTCACTGAAGTCTTCGTCTGGCTCACCTCCACTTGAGGTTGCAACATTGTTAACTTTTGTGATTGGTTACAAAAATCAAACTCAAAACCCAAACTTTCTCAACTGTTTCTTAATCATCTTATCTTTTTACAATCAAAGGAAGTATTGCGGTTACTTAATTTCATAATCATTCAAGCATACATGGCCTTAACTTGAAAGTAAATTAAGCAAGCAAACAGCACTGAAGCGGGTAATTCACAATAGCAATCTCAATATCCAAAACACCCTCTTCTTGCCATTTCCTAGTTCAATCAATAACATTTATCAATCCTTCATTTTGATCAAAAATTTTCCCTTTTTTGGCTTCAGCACATCTTTTTATCACTATATCCCTTAATATTTAATTTTGGGGCAAATTTACAAATTGGGGCAAATTGTACTCGGCTTAACAACGGTAAGTTACTGTAAAAAAAAAAAAAAAAAAAAAAAAAAAAAATTGTGATGCATCAGTAATTTTATGTTGGGATGGTCCTAATGTCCTCTCTCTCTTTGGATATCTGTCCAAGTGAGGACAAATAAAGGTTCGGTCTCTCCCAACTCTCACACTTTCTACAGTGTCCAGTGGTTAGGATTTGGCTCTATAGCAAGTCCTTGACCGCCTGAAGTTCCTGGAGCATTGCCTCTTCCACACATTTCAAGCAATGCCCATTTTCTTTTAAAATGCTTAGGATTTTCTACTCATTCAACGCCTCATACAGAATTGTTAATACACACTAGAAGTAATTTTAGAATTCATTACTTTTCCTTTTTCATTATGACTGTGTTCGGTTATTTCTTGACACGTTTTCCTTTTAAATCACAGTAATTTGTACAATTTTCTTTTTTCTTGTCCTATATACAGCCACTCCCATTATATATGTAGCATAATTTCCCCTATAATTACATAAAATAAAAACGTTTATTCACTTTCCATGTTCTAAATAACATTTCTTGGTAACACTTTATTTTACAGTGTCAGTGTTACACGTGTTACACAGATTTACTATAGTAAAAACTAGAAATTATGCTTAATTAGATGCATTTAACCCTAAACCCTATAGTTAATTGTCATTACTCAGTATTTAAATGTATAATTACACTGTAATACCTTCAAATAAAGTGTAACCCATTTCTTCTCTATTTCTATCCAACATTTGTTCCTCTGTACCAGAACTTCTAATTCTTTGGAGCCCCTAAAAGCATCATATATTATAACTAAAGGTGTAATACATTGCATTTACACCTATTATTATACATTTAAAGTTATCAATTTCCATTGCATCCATCTACTGTTAATACAATGTTTTGTTATCTGAGTTTTTGATGCGTTTGATAGCATTCATGTTTTTCTCTAGGACCTTCATTTTCTATTTTTCTTATTCGAGTAATGTTAAATATTTCCCTTCTCAATCTACGTTTTTTTCCATTGTGTAATTTCCTATTGTGACAATATTCACTGTTTCTGGACATTTCTTCCAAAGTAGATTTTTTTGCAGTTTAGTACTTTCAGATTTGCTACAGTACAATTTGCAACTTCATGTACTAAGAGGACAATGTTTCATATTTAATATATTGTAATGTTTTAAAGCAGTTGAATCAATAAATAGCGTCTAGTGTGTGTTTTATGTGTGGTGACAGATCGCTGTAGCTCCTCGTGAAGCGATCATCTCTTCATACTAGTTCATTTATAGCATCAAATAAACATGAATGAACATCAGAAGGAATGTTGTTTCAAGACGTGATTCAAGTTCACCAACGTTAATCTACTAACTCCCCTGACCGCTTTGACGGACACAATGGCGGATTCGGGGTTATGATTGGTCAGATCGCCTGTCAATCAAACTGTTTGCGAAGGAATCAGCTGTTAAAAATCATAATCTGGGCATCCCAGATTAAAAAAAAAAAATAAAATGTTATTTTAAAAATTTAATAAATTTTTTTCCCATCAACCTAAAATGAGTTTGACACCCCTGCTGTACGACATCTTGACATCCAGGTATACTCAGTATTGCGTAGCTGTCTTAATCATTGTCATTATCTAGGCACACACTTGCTGCATTTCCTCTAGTGATTACAAAACCCCGAGCGTAATGCCACGCACACACCCTTGCCCTTCCCAGAACCAGTAATTCTCCTTTTCCCATGATGTCACTAATGCACTCCTTGCATATCATCCTTTTCAAGTCCGTCCACATCCGCTCACAGGTATCCGCCGGATTTCCTGTTCTTTGAGTCATGATTATTATCTTTAGCTTGGGATACTTTATTCTGTGTTCCTGGCATATGACACCCAGCGGGTCCTTTAATGCTCCTTGTGCTGACTGCTCTTAATTTTTGGTTTTATTTAAGATCCTTTTTGCACTTTGGTTTATCTTTAGCTGGATCGTCCCACCATATATACTCTCCAAAACATCTACATGTTACACAGTTTCCTCCAACAAATACACTTTAAACACTGCCTATTTTCCCATTTTCTCGTTCAGAAGCACAGTAATACAGTGTTTATATCCGCAATCATGGTTTGGATTTGATTATTAATGATCAGCTATTTATTGCTTAATGAAATTCAAGCATGAAGGAACATATCTGATGACACAAATCACATTTTGCAGAAAAAAAAGTAATAATGCTGATTAATGCTCAGTGATGATTTATTGTATATTCAGTTCAGTCACAGTCTTGTCGTGCCATTCCCCGGAGCCATTTCGCCTTAGTGACCGCACGAATCTGCTCCACCAGCTTCATTCTGTTGTTTATGATGTTTTTCCCAGCGACCTTCATGAGGTCAGCGATCATCTCAGCGCTGTAAGGACCTTGAAAAGTCGTATATTTGCTCCTCCAGGCCTCAATTTTAACTGAAGAAACATTAACACACGGTTGATATCACAGTTTTATTGTAAGACTACAACTGTAACGATCGTCAGCTGAAGAGCCCATTAGATCCACTAGGGGGCACTTCACCATGGACTATTCACTACACACTTCACCACCGGACTCCAATTCCCACAATGCATCACATACTCACACTTCATTTACCATAAGCCTTCATACCTGGACTGATTGCACACACACCTGCCATGCATCACTGTCACTATTTAAGCACCCTGCACACACACACACACCATTGCGAAGTCTTGATTAGCTAACAATAGGGGTGGCACGGTACATGAAAAACCGTTCGAACCGCTCGGTTCGCTTGTCTCGGTTCGGTTCGTGTGTGCGTCGCACGGTTCGACGCATTCGCAATGTAGCCCCGTGTTCAGACAGTTTTGCACGAACATACATATAGACAGTAAAAGTGGAGTAAGGGGCCGTTCACATATCGCGCCGTTTGCACGCAGATATTCATTATTTCCTATGTAGGCGCGCGGCAAGCGCGCTCAAAATGGAAGCAACGCGGTCGCGCTTTCAACGCTTTTTTAGGCGCGATATGTGAACGGCCCCTGATGAAGGCTGCCCGGAGTTGGCGGATGCGCCCGTGTCATTCAAATCCGGTGTGTGGGAACATTTTGGATTTCATGTTGTAACAGTTTTCTGTTACTAATAAGTGTACCAGTAGTTTCTCCATTAAATTTACTGATATTAATCACCTGGGCATTAGGGGGCGCTCTATTTGAGGTAGGAGTTTGCCTATTTAAGGAAGCCAAGAAGGAGAAAGGGAGGAAGTGATTCTCGAACTGCACAGAGAGGCTTGCCTCATGATGGTTCTGGTCTTTTTTTTCCCTGGTTGAGGAACCTTAAGAGTTCCAAGCTCAACTAGGGTTTTTGTGTTTGGAATGTCTGTGGAGTACTTGGGGCGAACATCTGAGAGGATTAGAACCAGGAGTTGAATTTCACTTAACTACTCAACTGTTACCTGTTACAAGTCAACGTTGTACTGCAATCATGGGCAAGGCTCTCTGAGGATTGAACTGTGATTCATCTTGTCATTTAAGTATTGTTTTCTATAGACATTTGAAACAAAGACTGATGGGCTTAATTGATGAAGAATCAGGAACTGTGCTTTATGTGATGGACTGTGTCTTACCCTCTGGTTCCAACTGTGTTCAAGAAAGAGATTGTTGTCAAGTGGAATAATACATGCTTGGTGTAACTATGTTAAATACAATTGACTCATAAGCAAGATTGGTCTGATTGGTCCCTTATTTTATGTAGCACACGAGCAAAAAGTAGCGGGATAGATGTTACAATGTTACTTACGATGACAACAGAAATAAAACAGTAGATAGAACTGCGACTGTGTGCAAGCATTGTGCAAAATGCATTCAATATGCTAATGAAACACTTCTAATGACAGTTCATTTGAGAAGACTTCACGACAATGTGTGGATAAACACAAACAGGAGAGAGCCGGTTAGGAAACAACTTCTACTGTCCGCAGTATTTAAGAAACCTCTCAGTGATAACTAAAGCACTGGGGATGTTTATGTTATTACATTATATTATATATTTGTCTTTAAAGTATTTTGACTTGTTTAAAAGAGCTTTAAGAGTTCCTCTCTTTGTCTTTTAAAATATTTTTTTTTGTAAGAGCTACACTGAAGTTGGCAGTTTGATAAATGCAAGTTAATTTCAATCTTTGTGCTAAAAAGGCACAAGTTCCTGTAGAGATAAAAACACACATGCTCTTTTTTATGCCAAACAAACGAAAAGCATGTCATCATCAATGTCTTCTCTCTCGCTGTATCAAAATCTCACCAGCTTTTACTCAGAGACGGTCCCAATAATGTGCTGAAAGTCAAGTCAAATTCAGTTAGTGCACGATTACATCACAAAAATGTTAATACTGTATCCTAAATTGTGGATAATTAAGCTAATAAGCTATATATCATATGCTGAAGGAAATTTCTGAAGTGTTAAAGATTAAAAGAAAAAATAACAACAAGAACCGTACAGAACCGAAAACCGTGACCCTAAAACCGTGATACGAACCGTGAAACCGTGGGTTTTGTCATTTCTGATCGTTATTCCGCATCTTGTTTTCCCGGTCTTGTTTTCTGCCGGTCTGTTCCGTTTATTGATTGTTTGCTGCCTACCTTGTTGGACTTACTGCTCTGGATTATTGGACTATTGTTTGCCTGCCGCCTGCCTATGACCCACCAGCCTGTGAACTGTTAATGATTCTGCCTTATCTCCGACATCCCTGTTTGCTGCCGTTTGACCCTGCCTGTTACACCATTCTGTGCTTCATTAAAGCCTGCAAGTGGATCTCATTCATTACAATAACTTGCCTCCACAGTTGACCATATTAAAGAGAGGGATGTGGATCACGGTCGGAGCGTTTGGGCCTTTGAACACATAGAAGTCCTTCGGTCTCTCTGAGAGTTCACTGGCTATGTTGACCTCAGGGAAAGGGATGTTTAGTTTCTTGCAGCTCTGAGCAGCTTCCTTCACCGTCTGCGGTAGAAAAAAAAGCATTAAGTAGCATCAAAATGTTAGATATTTCAGCGGATATTGACGTTGGTATTCACTCGGATCTTCTCCCTAACGTTATGCACTTCCAGGGGTTCGTGTCCCAGCCAAGAAACTGCCAACGGGATGAATTGGAGTGTTTTTGAATGAATCTTTTTCTATGATTAAACTGACTGTGCATTGAACGGATTTATTGCACACCTTCCAGCCAATCAGAATCGAGTATTCAGACTATGATATAAGATTGTACAACAGTTCGTTCTGGTTCTTGAATCTGATTGGCTGAGAGGTCTTTCTAGCCATGTGATATTGTACCAGTTTCGCCACTGGAACCGTTTCACCGTTTGATTCACTCATTCTCACAGCGAATGTCATGGCGGTCGAGCAAACCCAACACATTTTTATAGACCCTACTGTTTAACCGAATGTAGTTTTTTAACATCGTTTCAATCCTTCCAGTCAAATTTAGTGCTGCAAACATTAGTGACAAAATAGCACCATCTGGTAAAACAAAATAGTACAAATTTAAATTTTCAAGACTTGCCAACAACAAAGACTGCATCATTTTATAGTTAAATGGTCCTGGGAATAAAAATTGTATTTTTAATGGGTTTCAATGGGGACATGTTTGTCCTTGAGGTGCTGAGAGGAACTATTTTGTGTTACTGGTGTAAAATAGATTTATTAATGGAAATTGGGGTGAAATCATAAAATTCCAATAAAAATACACACTTGTACCAAATTTTATGGAGTTGGCATTTACACAGGCAAAATTATTAAATAATTTAAATAAATGTCCATAAGGACGGGCAAGGGTTAATCTCAATGCTGCCAAATGACCATGGTATAAGCGGTATAATCCATGGCTAACTGTGCATTAAATGATTTAAACGCACTCCACGTGAGGTTCTTCGCCTTCATGTTGTGCATTAAAATCATATACCACATAATAAAGATGTTTCTATCTGTTAATTATGTAATTATGTCAATGTTTTTAAAATTCTGTACATTTTAGGCTCTGGTGGTCACTATGAATGTAAACTTTTTGTGTCTCACAGAAGAACGAAAGTCATTCAGGTTTGGAATAACATAAGGGCGTAATACCGTGAAAGGATCTTCACCATCACTGAAATCCAGGGAAATGATGAGGTCGATGTCTCTCTCTTTTCTCAGCACTGAGAAGAAGGGCGAGTTGAGCAACAGCCCGGCGTCTTCAAAGTCTCTCGTCTCACTTTCCAGAAGAGCGGCAGGCACCGCTTCATCTAAGTGTTGGGGTGAGAGTTCACAGTGTGAAACGAGTCTGTTTGTTGTTCATATTGAAGTGCCAGTGAACAGCAGGTCCGTTCTCACCTGTCATGTTGTGAAGGAAGTTGTGAGTCCTGCCCCAGATCCACTGAACCACACACCTACAAATGCTCATGCAAACATCTGTACAACAAATACAGTAAATGATGCTTATCAAGAACATTTTCATAGACGTGACTGCATGATTCGTGAACTATCATTCGTGAACAAGAACTAGAGAATAAAAAAGTCTTTAAATCATTATGGATACAGTGTACAGAACATCTCAGTCGCAGCTACTAAAAATATTAAAAGTCCAGTGGTTTATGGCTGTACACTCTCCGTTACAGTTTTTTTTTAATATATATATATATATATATATATATATATATACATACATACATATATATATATATATATATATATATAGGCTTCAGCATCCCTACATAGGAAATAGAGACAGTTCAACCTACCAAATGGCCAGAAATTGAACCGACCACTCAAAAAGTTGCATACATCCATGGTGTACTGCTCCATGTACAGTTTTGCTGCTTTTTTATCAGCAATTTTTTCAGCATTCAGTTTTTCCTCTTGAAAAATTAGCTGACTTTTACCTCCAGAGAGGTCTGTGAAAACACAGGCACATGTACGTTAGTGAGCGGCTCTTATTCTAGTTTGTCTACAAGCATAATTTAAAATTAATTACTTTTTTGTCAAAACATTGGTTTAATTGATATTATTGAATGTTACTCATGATTTGATTTTCATAATTGTTCTATTTGTTACCCTCGACCACAAAATCAGTCATAAGTCGCATGAGTATATTTGTAGCAATAGACGAAAAATACATTGTATGGGTCAAAATTATTGATTTTTCTTCCAAAGATCAGTAGGATATTAAGTAAAGATCATGTTCCATGAAGATATTTTGTAAATTTCCTACCGTAAATATACCAAAAAATTATTTTTGTAAATAATACGCATTGCTAAGGACTTCATTTGGACTACTTTAAAGGTGATTTTCTCAATATTTTGATTTTTTTTGCACCCTCAGATTCCAGATTTTCAAATAGTTGTATCTTGACCAAATATATTTATATATATCAATGGGTTATTCCGCTTTTTAGATGATGTATAAATCTCAATATCAAAAAAATCGACCCTTATGACTGGTTTTGTGGTGCAGGGTCACATTTAAAATGAGCTGAAAAGACATTAAATTGTTGTTGTTGAAAATAAGAACTTCTTAAGTTAATTTGCCTGGTTAAATAAAGGATAGTAAAATGGACATTTTTATCCTAAACCACTTACAAATGATACTTTTAAATGCATATATTATGAGAAATATGGCGTTTTAATTTTAGACAGCATTTCATATTTAAAAAGATAAAAGGTATTCGTCTGAAATCAGTGTCATTAGTGGTTCCCACTGTGACAACATGCCCCACTATGGGCAGGCATATTTAATTTGATGTAAAAATGAGGCTGTTAGGGACGGACATACATTGCGATGGGTGTCAATCGTTTAACTGACAAAACGTTGAAAGTATGTTTTTCACTAAACTAGAAACTCCGGAAAGGCAGAATGTCTTTCACGTCCTTGTTTTCATTGCATCAAATCAAATCTGGTTTATACCCTCACTGTGAACAGACTCTGTTTCATGGGAAGTAATGTTTACCTGTCAGCTTTGTTCTGATGTCTTTATCAAAAGCAGACGGATCAGCGCCTTTCAACACTGCGAGATTCATGTTCACAAGGTTCAGGAGCACCTGGTGACATTCATCCACAGGTGGGGAGTTTGGATCTTTGGGAGGAAGCACACATTAAACACACATAAAGCCACTGCAAAAATGTCTTGATGTTTTTCACCATCTGATTTTTCATGTTCACACTGTGAAAACTAAAGGTGCCTCGTATGATTGTGTTCTCACGGAACAATCTTTTGGGCAGAAACGTATTTGAGATATATATTCAAAGTACATAATAGGATATTTGAGCCACTTTTGGCCTTTGCAGACTTCGTGTAACGATCGTCAGCTGAAGTGCCCGTGAGAACCACTAGAGGGCACTTCACCTTGGACTTTCACACACACACACACACACATGCACATTCACTCCCGGACTTCACTTCCCACAATGCACTACACACCCACTCACTCATTTCAGGCAGACTACATTTCCCAGAATCCCCGCACCCAATCACTGATCACCTCACCAGCTGCAGCTCATTATATGCACCATATAAGCACACTACACCAACACATCCAGACGAGGTCTTGTTATTTCCCTGTGTGTAGCATTTCTGAGCGTTTATCCCTGTCTTGTCTTCCGGTTGTTACCCTGCCTGCCTTTTGACCATTGCTGTGTTTTACTGGACTGTGATTGTATGCTGACTGTCTCGACTTCTAGCCCGTCTAACGACCACGATTCTGCCTATCCTGTTTGCTGTTGTTTTGACCTCTACCTCTGTCAATGAAGCCTGCATTTGGATCCCACTCCGTTGACCCTTCATTACACTTCGCGCTCGCTTTCAAAACGCTTTCAAATTCAAACACTGATCATTGCAGCCAATCACAGAAAAATCCGATGAGTGCGTGAACACAGCGGCCAATCAGATGTGTTTACGAATCCGCTCAGCGGCGCTCAAAGCGTCTCATTTTTAAATTTTCAGTACCAAAGTCGGCCCTTTTGACAACTCTAGCTTGGCCATGAAAGATCAACAAATTTTAATACATTGAACAATAAATAAATACAATAAAATTCTTTACCTTGCCTCATTTTCTCACATTTCTTTTTTATTTCAGGTAGTAAAAGAGCTGAAAACGAGATCAAATGGAACCATGAGTTCACATGATGTAATGAAATAACTTGAAGCAGAATTAAAAAGTACATTTGTACCTTTTATCCATTTCCAGATCTCCTCTTCATCAGCTAAAACGCTGCTACACAGAGCTGCAGAAAACACACAATGACACGTTACACTTCATTTTACACTGTAATTTATGTCAAATCAATGTAATGTGTATTAGAAAGTTGATATTACAACTCTCCTCTGTTACCTTGCAGGTACAGCATGTCAAATTCATCCTGCTGCTTCTTCTTATGGCCATTGTCAAACTGACTGCCGAAGTCGGAGGTGTCCACAAACGCTCCAGTGAGGGAATAACCGGCTTCATGAGGAGTGATCTCGAACCAGGGGTCTGCAGACAGAAACATGTTCATATAACAGCTCAAACACACACATTATCTCTGTCTCTTTCTGGTAAACACGGACCGCCTTCCTGGCGCTGTTTGGAGAGCTTGTCGATCGCGGTGTAGATGGGAAACGGGTCTTTTCTTTGCTGGTCCCACTGCTCTGTGAGTGTGTGTTCATCTATCTGAGGAGAGAAATTGTTTTTACAGCATCATGTTGTTGGACAATCACAAAACAGTTTTGAGTGATGACATTTACTCAACATTTAAAGTAAGTTATAGCTTTAAAATGATAGTTCACTCTTTAAAATTAAGTCATCATTTATTCTCCCTGCTGTTGTTCTAATGCCGTTTGCCCTTTTTTGGACCACAAAAGGAGAATTTTTAAAGTGTTCGGCTCGTGCTCGTGCATATAATGGCAGTGAATAGTGACCGGCATCAAACTTTTTTAAAAAGATGCAAAAGTATCACAGAATGATCCCATGCGACATATTCCAAGTGTTCGGGGGGTTTATGATGGGGTTTGGTGAAAAACAAACAAATATTTTACAAAAATTATGCAGTTGGTCGTCTGATTCTGTGATTCGGTGAAAAGAGTGAATTTCAGCTAATTTTGATATTATCTGCATAACAGCTGCATGTATATGTCCTACAGTATCTAACAGAGGAAGGCAGATAGAGTAGTTGTTACTCATAATGTTAAACAAAACAAACAAAAAACTCCCACACTTGGAGGCCTGATATAAATACACATTTCACATTTTTAAGACTGAATATGACCACCTCTACCAATATAAAGATCATAAATCATGTGTTGTATCATGAATAGTTACAGACCTCTTTCACATTTGTTGAGACAAGAATCACTGCCCAGACGTCAGTCAAGCTGAAGAAGTCTTTCCCATAGTAATATTTCTTCAGTTTGGAAACTGCATCTATCCAGCTGACTCCAGAACCGCTGAGTCTCTGGATGATCTTTTCTTTCACCGTCTCTAGTTTGGTGGACCAGTCTGGTTCCTGATACAAGGAGGCCATGGACCTTCAGAGGAACAACATATGCTCTCATTTATGACATTCACCCCATCTGTGTGTGTGTGTGTGTGAGTGTGAGAGTGAGAGTGAGTTTGAGTTTGAGTGTGAGAGTGAGAGTGAGTGAGTGTGAGAGTGAGTGTGTGAGTGAGTGTGAGAGTGAGTGAGAGTGAGTGAGTGAGAGAGTGAGTGAGAGAGTGAGTGAGTGTGAGAGTGAGTGAGTGAGTGTGAGAGTTAGTGTGAGTGTGAGAGTGAGAGTGAGTGAGTGAGTGTGAGTGAGTGAGAGTGAGTGAGTGAGAGAGTGAGTGAGAGAGTGAGTGAGTGTGAGAGTGAGTGAGTGAGTGTGAGAGTTAGTGTGAGTGTGAGAGTGAGAGTGAGTGAGTGAGTGTGAGTGAGTGAGAGTGAGTGAGTGAGAGAGTGAGTGAGAGAGTGAGTGAGTGTGAGAGTGAGTGAGTGAGTGTGAGAGTTAGTGTGAGTGTGAGAGTGAGAGTGAGTGAGTGAGTGTGAGTGAGTGAGAGTGAGTGAGTGAGAGAGTGAGTGAGAGAGTGAGTGAGTGTGAGAGTGAGTGAGAGAGTGAGTGAGTGTGAGAGTGAGAGTGAGTGTGAGAGTTAGTGTAAGTGTGAGAGTGAGAGTGAGTGAGTGAGTGAGAGTGAGAGTGAGAGTGAGTGAGTGAGTGAGTGAGTGTGAGAGTGAGAGTGTGTGTGTGTGTGTGTGTGTGTGTGTGTTTTCTCATGGTTTGTACCAGGTGGATCCAGAGACTCCGCTCAGATAAAGAATGCAGTCCAGAAGACCCGTTTTCTGGAGCTGAACGAGGGATCCCAGCAATCCCACCATGGCTCTTTCTCCTCCTCCAGAACCCAGTAAGGCAATGTTTGGCACCTCATCCTGAAACACAAAGCATGATTCATTTTCACAATCTGGAGCAGGGATATATGAAGTCAGATAAATGAAGTATAACATAGAATGATTTACCTGGCCAAACTGTATCTGCAGCTTCTTCAGGCTTTGTAGAACGACTTTTCTCCTTTGGACCACAAACTCCCCCTCGTTTTTATTCAGAGAGTGTTCGATTCTCACCTCACCACTGCAGAGACAGACAGACAGACCAGTGCTGAATTTAACATGACTAATTTGATATATTTAGATACCAAAAATTCTACATTTGAATACAGTTTATTCTGTAGAAGAAGTTATTGTCAGAATGTTATAGACTTAATGTAATGAAGTGCACAGTTTCCATCATCATAAGAATCTGAGCAGAATTACCTTTCATTGGGTTTAGATGCACTCATCTGTAAAACAGAACGTACAAAATTGATAATTGATTGTAAATTTCTATTATTTGAAAACTCTCTCTCTCTCTCTCTATATATATATATATATATATATATATATATAGAGAGAGAGAGAGAGAGAGAGATAAGTCCTAATTATTAAATCAAAATTGTAGCAGTAAGTTTCAAACATGTAATTATTTATAGTATATTTAAATAACATTGTACAGATTTTGTTGCATGGAAAATTTAAAACTTTATCACACTCACATATAAATTCCCAAAAATCATTTTTCACCATGATACTGATTGTGTATTTATTTATGCATTTTTGGCATTGTTATTTGCCATATAAAAATGCTAGATTAATTAAAATATTCCATTAATTAATGTTATCACATGCTAATTATAATGACATTTAATTGCCCTGCTTTTGTTCAAAAGAGATTATTTACATAAAGATTTTAAAGATATACTCACTATTCCTGTAAATCCTGTGTCTTCACTAATAACAAGACAGAAGGCGTTGTGTCTTTGATCAGCAGAAGGTGTTCTTTTATAGGGCTTTGAAAATAAACTTCAAGTCCAGACTTGATCATGAGGGGCGGAGGTGATGAACGTTAAGTTATATAATCATATACATAATACAGGAAACATATGGTTTGGATTGATTGGTATTTTTCTGTTAGAAAAGGGGAAAGGCTTCATGCACGTTGACAGAACACGTGGTAAATATGTTGCACAAGGAAAGACTTGCATGTTAAATTAAACACGTGCTGTGTTTTTTTTTCTTTCCATTTTTTACCAGTCTTTACATTATTATTTACAGCCACATTGATTTCCCACTGTTATTTTGCTTTAAGCGAAAAGACTGTCAAAAAAAAAAAGACGCATTGGGATTGGCATTAACAGATATTCTAAACTCTATTGGAGTTAGACAACACGTGTCAGGACCCACTCATTGTCGTGATCATACTCTAGATCTAATATTGTCACATGGAATCGATATTGATGCCGTTGAAATTCTGCAGCAGAGCGATGACGTCTCAGATCATTATCTAGTCTCATGTGTGCTACATTTAACCAAGGCTGCAAAGCAGTCTCTCTGCCACAAATATGGTAGAACCATCACTTCTACCACTAAAGATTGCTTTATCAATAATCTTCCTGATCAGTTTCATCGTCTTAGCAAACCAGACAGCTTAGAAGAACTCGATGTTGCAACAGAAACTATTGACGCTCTCTTTTCCAGCACTCTAGACTCTATTGCTCCTTTGCGCTTAAAAAAGATTAAGGATATTAATCCAACGCCGTGGTATAACGAGCACACTCGGGCCCTTAAGAGAGCAGCCAGAAAAATGGAGCACAGCTGGAAGAATTCAAAACTAGAAGTTTTTCATATTTCATGGAGAGAGAAAATGATAGAGTACAGAAAGGCCTTAAAAACCGCTAGATCTGTTTATTTTTCAAATCTTTTCAAAGAAAATAAAAACAACCGTTTATCCTTTATTTATTTGATACAGTGGCTAAACTAACGAGAAATACAGCCTCAACTTCTGATGTTTCCAAACAGCACAGCAGTAATGACTTTATGAACTTCTTTACTTGCAAGATTGATAACATTAGAGAGAAAATTATAGCCATGCAACTGTCTACTTGTTAAATAACATGCAGTCCGGGAAGCACGGAGACGAAGGAGAACGTTGAAGCAATGACTTTTAATGGAATACAAGGAAAGGAACACAGAACACGTCTTTACAATAACGGTGAACGGACAAGGACTGAGGGAAAACACAGGGAATATATACAGGTGAAACACAAGGTAATTAACAGGACACAGCTGGAGGGAATGAACTAATAATGGAGACAAACGAGTGGCGGGATCAGAATCAAAACACCAAGCACAAGTGAAACAGGAAATAAAACAGTAATACATACATACATACACGTAACATTACCGGGCACCCTGGAGCACCCTGGAGGCCATAGGCAGGAGCGGGTAGGTGGAAGCGGCTCCAGGGTGGAGTCCAGGGCGGCGCCCAGGGCAGAGTCAGAGGCGGTGGCCAGGGAGGAGCCTGGAACCCAGGTGACCAGGGCGGAGTCCAGGGTGGCGGCCAGGGCGGTGTGGCCTTCTTGGCCTCTGCGGCCACGGACATATGGTCCCACCCCAAAATTTTAAGGGGCGGAGGCCCCACTGGAGCGGGCTCAGGCGGAGGAGGGTCCGGAGCGGGCTCAGGCGGAGGAGGGTCCGACGCTGGAGGTTCTGGCGCTGGAGGTCTTCAAGAAGACGCAATCATCTGGATCAACATGCACATTGCCCAATTTCTATATCCTGATTATTGTTAATGTAATTCATTTTCCAGGAGCTCTTAGCTTCTACCTTCAGTTAAACTGCTAACTCTGATTGTAAATTAATTACCTAAATTATATTATTTGCTAACTACATTCTTTAAATTTTAATGTTGACATCCATTCTCTGTAAAGCTGCTTTGAAACGATATGTATCGTGAAAAGCGCTATACAAATAGATTTGAATTGAATTGAACTATACTGACTAAGCTATTGAAAGAGATGCATCCAGAGGTCATAGATCCTCTAATTAAGATCATTAATTCATCTTTATCACTAGGTTACGTACTGAAAACTTTTAAGCTGGCTATTATCAAACCTCTTATTAAAAAACCACAACTTGATCCTAGAGAACTATTTAATTACAGGCCGATCTCCAATCGAACTTTCCTGTCAAAAATACCAGAAAAGGCAATATCATCGCAACTGTGTTCCTACTTGGAAAGAAATGGTATCTGTGAGGATTTCCAGTCAGGATTTAGACCGTACCATAGTACTGAGACTGCTCTCATTAGAGTTACAAATGATTTGCTCTTATCATCAGATCGTGGTTGTATCTCTCTATTAGTGTTACTGGACCTCAGTGCTGCTTTTGACACTATCGACCACAATATTCTTTTGAATAAACCAGAAAATTATGTTGGCATTAGTGGAATTGCATTCGCATGGTTCAAATCATACTTATCTGACCGTTATCAGTTTGTAGTAGTAAACGAAGAGATGTCATTTCGATCACAAGTTAAATATGGAGTACCACAAGGCTCAGTTCTAGGACCGTTGCTTTTCACTCTGTACATGCTACCCTTGGGAGATGCCATTAGGAAGCATGGCATTAGTTTTCACTGTTACGCTGATGATACTCAGCTCTATATTTCCTCGCGCCCTGACGAAACCTACCAGTTCTCAAAATTAACAGAATGCGTAGCTGATATAAAAAATTGGATGACTAGTAATTTCCTACTACTAAATTCAGAAAAAACAGATTCTAATTATTGGACCAAAAACTTCAGCACATAATAACCTAGAATACTGTCTAACACTTGATGGCTGCTCTGTTAAGTCGTCTTCATCGGTTAGGAACCTGGGTGTGCTCTTTGATACCAATCTTTCATTTGAAAGCCACATTTCTAGCATATGTAAAACCGCATTCTTCCATCTTAAAAATATATCTAAACTACGTCATATGCTCTCAATGACAAATGCGGAACAGCTAGTTCATGCGTTCATGACCTCGAGACTAGATTACTGTAACGCTCTACTGGGTGGTTGCCCTGCTCGCTTGATAAACAAACTACAGCTGGTCCAAAACGCAGCTACTAGAGTCCTTACTAGAACCAGGAAGTATGACCATATTAGACCAGTTCTGTAAAAACTGCACTGGCTCCCTATTAAACATCATATAGATTTTAAAATCTTGCTAATTACAAAGCACTAAATGGCTTAGCTCCCCAGTATCTGAGTGAGCTCTTAATGCATTATAGTCCTTTGCATCTATTGCGATCTCAGAATTCTGGCCAGTTGTTAATACCTAGAATATCAAAATCAACCGCAGGCGGTAGATCCTTTTTCTATTTGGCACCTAAACTCTGGAACAATCTTCCTAGCACTGTTCGGGAAGCAGACGCACTCTGTCAGTTTAAATATAGACTAAAAACGCATCTATTTAACCTGGCATACACATGACACAGATGACTCATGTTGTTATGAACGACGCTTGGTGCGTCAGGGCCTTGAATAACTGTCAGATCAGGTAAGCGTTTTTAGTGTTTTGTTCTTCTCTCACATTTAAAATATTAAAACTATGAGTTGGGTTCATAGGTTCACCACACGGTCATAATATAATTATTAAATTATCTTGCGTCCTCCACATAATATTTTAGGTTTTGTCTGGGACAGAGGACGTCTCTTACTTAGATATTCAACTGCAGATGAAGATCTACAATATAATATCAGTTTTAATAAACCTCAGAGACAACATCCTATTAACAAGGAAGGATAGGAAGAATTGACACAAACAATTAAGAATTAAATTAACAATTAAGACTATATTAGTTAAGTTATATTAACTAATATAAAATTACATATGAAACTCAATACACAAAAAGTAAAGGTTACCAGGTTTGGGGAGTAACGAAATACAAGTAACTTAGTTACGTATTTAAAATACAAAATTTGAGTCACTGTATTTCATTACAGTTTCATTTTAAATGGGTGGTAATCAGATTACAGTTACATCTGAAAAGTGTTTTAGATTACCAAAGTGATTACTTTGAGTTTTAATGTCATTTAAACAGCGATTGGTGATTCTCTGACTCTGACCGTCTGAAAAAGAGGAGTTAAGTTTCATCAACATTTTAATACTTTTAAGAGGATCATAAAAATGTTGTTATTTTTATTTAGTTCTGTCCTGAACAAGACAAAATGACTGAATTTATAAAAAAAATTGCCCAACGGTCAACTTAACTGTCCTGTCATGACCTGATGATCCACGACTGTTTTCATGTTTTGTGAGTCATTTTATAATTCACTCGTCACTGCAACTTTTTCTCACAATTGTGAGTTTGTATTTCACAATTCTGACTTCTTTTTCTCAGAATTGCGAGATTTAAACTCACAATTGCAAGTTATAAAGTCAGAATTGGGAGATATAAACTTGCAATACTGACTTTTTTTCTTGCAATTGTGAATTTAGTATGTGAGTTTATATCTCATAATTCTGACTTTTCTCAATATTGTGAGTTTATATCTCATAATTCTGACTTTTCTCAATATTGTGAGTTTATATCTCATAATTCAGACTTTATAACTCGCAATTGCAACTTTATATCACGCAATTCTGAGGGAAAAAGTCAGAATTGTGAGATAAAAACTTGCAATTACCTCTTTTGTGTTTGTTTCACACTTATTAGTATTCCAAAATATTCTAAAGTATTTAGATTAAGTTACTAAACTTGAGTAATGTAACGAAAAACGTTACAAATTACTTTTTAAAGCATGTATTTTGTAGTCTGTAGTGAAATACATTTTAACAGTAACCCACCCAGCCTTGAAGGTTACCTACCTACCTTATTCAGTTTCAGGGACAACAATGTTGTTAATCACCCTTTTTTGCCAGCACAATGAAGTTTGTTGTGGTTCAGTTTAGTTGTGGCAATTCTCAGGACCAATCTCAGGTGTTCATCAGTTATCTGGGATCTGTGGCGTGCTTTATTGATGTTCATCATTGTCTGCTCACACATGTAGGTAGAGCCAAACAACACCGGCATCTTCTGTCGGATGTTTGGAAACTTGAAATCTTTCAGTTTCATTTGCCACTCCTGCTGAAGCTGAAGTAACTTCAATTTTTTCAAAATCAGAGAATCGACAGCAAAATTCACTTTTTTCGACAGAAGTGGGCACTTATTGAAACATATGTGCTTGAAAGAAATAGCTTTAATACATATTAATGTTTGAACCATGCAGATAATGTGGGACTTTTGTATTCATTTTTAACTAAGCGTACCCCCCCCCCCCCCTTAATGTTTATTTATTTATTAATTTACTTTTCATTATTAATACTGTAAGTAATTGTAACGAGCGTCAGCTGAAGTGCCTGTTAGATCCTCTAGAGGGCACTTCAGCATGGTTTATGCACTACACACTGGCTGCGTCTGAAATCGCCTACTCAGTGAGTAGGTACTTAATTTCAATGAGTAGGTACTTAACGAGTGCTAAAAGAGTATGAATGAAATCTCGTTGAGTATGAATGCGATCCGGAAATCATGTGACCTACGACGCTACCGCAAGCGCAACAACTTAAAAGTTATGAGTGACAGAATTAATTCATCTATCTTTAAATATCTTGATATTGATTAAACTTGCTCATTTTCTGGTCTAGTTGAAAAAACGCCTTCATTTCATTTCACGCCATTCATTTTGTGATTGTAGCAATACATTTGTGGTTAATTTCAGTTCTTATATTTTCAACCCTAATGTTGACCCAGTTTTATCCTTAAAGATATTTTTTTATTATTATAAAAACCCAAAATCGCAATCTCTTTTATATGCAAACATTTTCATCCACAAGCAAAAGTGAATTAAATTAAATCATCTGTTTCCCTCTTTTTCTTGAATTTAAGAATTCGTTTCATTCATCAGGCTTATAAAATATAATTCATTATGATGAATTATTCAGATATTTAACCTTATCATTGTGCTTTTTTGTGCTCTGCATTTAATCTCATATTATGATGTACACAAATCAATTTTTGTCTATTTTGTTTATGATTGTTTATTGTCAAAGACACAACCATGGTATTTTCCCTGATCTTGTATGTAATTATAAGTTCTGCAATAGATAATAATAAAAAGACATGAGTCACAGCTGCACTAACACCTCACAGCATCAGTAACTCAACACTACCTCGTACGGTGTTCCTCAGCTGCTTGAAGATCCTGCCTTTGGAGAAGAATGTTGATTTTGTACTCAGAAAATGTATGTATTACTTCTAAAAATAAGATTACCCCAGAATGAATTGCATTGCTAGCCCACCCCAACACTTACACACAATAATAATGAAAAATGCTGCCCAATACTTCATTATATTACTTCTTACTGAAAATGATGTTTTAGTAAAACAAGCAAAATGTCATTTGTTTTGTCACATGACAGCTATGACTGAACACACACTAGACAAGTGCAGTCAAGGTGAATACATCTCAATTTTCAGTCAAGCAATGATTTAAAGCATGAATTAATAAAATAATTATATTTTATTTACTGACAGCAATAGGAAACAAATGAGTAAAAGAATGAATAAAAGTAAGCACAATAAATAAATACATATACAAGTCAACAACACATGAAACAAAGCTTTATTCAGACTTATTGTACTAATAATCACATATTTACAGGCGCTGAACCCCACATCCTACTGTCCATCCTCCTGCCATCTCAACACAGCTGTGCCAATTCTGCAGCTTTATTTTGATGAAGCAGCTGATCACCGTGAACACCTTCACCTGTCTTTGCCGTCCATCATGTCCCTCATTGCTGCTCTTCTCAATGGGGACATCATTGATCCAGAGGATGAGGAAGACCATGATGATGATGGACCCCTGAACCCCACAACCTTGAAGCAAGAGTTGGAGAAGATGTGCGAGAGAATCTGGCTGGTGCTGTGTCTGCGTTGAACATTCTCCAAGAACATGACTACCTGTTAAAAAAAAACATTTAAAGATTAAAACATTTTACGATCCATGATGAATTTTTGATGTAGTTTTATCATGTGCTTATTCAACAGTACAAACGGTCAAATAAAACAGATAACTAATGTCGAGTTACTTCTACATTTGTTTATTTATATTACTTACATTCATGTAATTGTAAGCCGTGTTGAATTCCACATAATAGCACACACTCAGATGTCTATTTCATGTGGTGATGTGCTCATCATCTGCAATACTTATTGAATATTTCCCTGTCAGATGTTAAATAAACATTTAGTAAGCGTGTTTATGATGTATATGGTTCAGAAGTCATGTAAATCCACTTTGGTGACATACGTAAGCTTACTGTTAGCTGTACGGTCTGATCTTCTGTCCTTGTCTAAAGAAATATTTATACACACACATCATGCTTAATGTTTGATTATCAAGGTGAACACATGAAATTCATCAGTATCTGTAAAATTCACCTACATAAATGAGTTTCACAGCACTAACACTGTTTCAGCTTTGATCGCCTCGGTAAACACGTAATAAAAGGGGCGTTAACATATAAATCTACTTTCATTTTATGGTTGTCAGCTTTGTTGCATTACATTTACTTCACCAGGAGATGGTGCTCTAATTTCTATCTGAATGAAGCTTCGAGTAATGAACCATTGAATCAGAAAGCAATAATGCTTCGAAACACTTCATTTGGCCATCACTAGTCACGTGTGCTCTTTGTTTGTGTTTTTTCCCGCCACTCATTTTTCATCATTGTCTTCAGCTGTGTGTAATTAATTAGTGTTGTTTGCTCCCATGTGTGCCTTGTATTTTGTCTTTTTCGTTCATTATTTCGGTTTAGTGTCTTTTGTGGATCATTCTGATTATTATTATTATTATTAAACCATTTATTATTCCTTTGAATGTCTGTCTTTGTGCTCCTCCTTTACCTACTCAGAGCATGTAAACATGTGAAATAGCTTATTCAGGACACTAACATACGATTTTTATTGTTAACATTATTAAAATGTTGCATATTCTGCAAGGGTATGAAACTTCTGAACAGAAATGAAGCTTTTTGGAGAATCATAAGTTGTTGTTTACATTTTACATTAATGTTTAAATGACATTAAAATTCAAAGTAATCACTTTGGTCATCTAAAATACTTTTCAGATGTAACTGTAATTTGATTACAACACTCAAATGTAACTGTAATGAAATAGTTTTGTGTTTTAAATACTTAAGTTACTCCCCAACCGTTTCTACAAAACCTTAAACAAGTACAGGCCGTTATTGCAAATGAGATGAGGTGATGAATGTTGAGTTATATAATTATATACCTCTTCCAAGATATACTGTAAAGTTCTGACTTTCTCTTAGAAAAAGCAAAAGCCTTGATGCACGTTGTTTATTTAAACACGTGATTTTTTTCAGCATTTTTTTTTAACATTCTTTACATTATTATCTACAGCCACATTTATTTCCCAGTGTTATTTTGATTCAAGCTAATGAGGTTCCAGGGAGTGCCTGAACTGATCAAACGAACACCTTGAACTTAATTAAAGACGTGACGTAATGGATCAAAGATGAACGGCGGCGTGCCAGAATTTCCCGCGGAAACCGACCAGTACCTGTTAGTATAAAAACTCTACCGCAAAGTTTACCGCTGTGAGTCGAGCTAAGGTAAGGTGTTAGCTTTGAACTCGGTTTTTGGCTCGTTTTTGGCTCGTTTTTGGCTCGTTTTTGATCCAAAGAAAAAAAAAAAAAAAAAAAAAAAAAAAAAAATTGTTGTTAAACACACGGTTGAACGAATAAAATTAGTCGAAGTGTAAAAAATTAGAAATTTAAGAGAGTTTAAGTTCCCGGGGTTTAATGGTTAAAGATGTGCTAATTCACATTTAATGTGTAGTCTTCAATAGTGATTTTGCTTGGGTTTTGTTTTATTGTTACTGGACGGTTAGTGTCTCATTTAACTAATAATTACACTATATAATTATTTATAATTGTGAAGACTTGGCTGACGAATCTGAGGGCGTTTTTGCGACAGTTTGATTAGTTTCTCTCCTGAATGAACAAACGTTTCGTCTACAAAAACCGCCACAAAATAAACTAAAATAATCCACTTTGATTATCTGAGCTGCTTTAATGCTCAAATGTCTAATTATCATTCCACAATAACAGGATATTATGGATATTTGTTAGTAGCTTAATCTCCGGAATCTTGTCATCAATCGCTTCAACAATGGAGGGTAAAATTTAGAGGAATATTTGAAGGCCGGAGCAGGAAAATTTGGGTGTTTAACATCAAATAAAATAAGTGCAGTAAGGAGTTTAAGTTCTCTAAGTAGCATAATTTTATATATTGAAGTCGTGGCTTCGATGTTGTGCAAGTTATCTATTTTTATAAATTTATATGCGTGGATTTTTAGTGCTTTTAAATCTTCACTTGTATGCTAGCCTGAAAATAAGTTAATAATAGTTTTTATAAATATTTCTGTCTTGGTGTGTTATTTTTAATGTTTTTTTTTTTGTATGTACTTTAAGTTGCATCTCAAAGCACTTAAATAGTTTATATTTTGTATAAATATGCATTGTTTACATATTGCAATTTCTTTCCAATTGAATGTTTAGTGGTTATCTATGCCATGAATTTAATTCTAGTATATTTTAATATCTAATAATTGTATTTAATAATCTAATGTCAATAACTTGTAAGTTTTCATTGACCTAACCGCCACGAGAACATTAATGTTGACTTCATTCTTTTATAGATGAGTGCGTCCAAACTCCAGGAAAGGTAATTCAACATGGAAGCTTCATTATATCAGCTATAAGTACTGAACTGCTTTATTTGCACAATTAACGTTGACTACAAACTGGATAATTCTCCGAATTAGACTTATTCTGTATTTATTTATCCTTGACTTTAACTCAAAATGGCAGTATGTGATTCTGTCTCTGCAGTCGTGAGGTGAGAATCGAGCACTCTCTGAATAAGAGTGAGGAGGAGTTTGTAGTCAAGCGGAGAAAAGCTGTTCTACAAAGCCTGCAGAAGCTGCAGATCGACTGCAGTGAGGTACACTTATTCACTTCATGTATCTGCTGCTACTCCTTACTATTTGTCATAACTGACGAACATCAAACGTTTGAAAGTCAAAACCGTGTATGTTTCAGGATGAGATGCCGAACATTGCCTTACTGGGTTCTGGAGGAGGAGAAAGAGCCATGGTGGGATTGCTGGGATCCCTGGTTCAACTCCAGGAAACGGGTCTTCTGGACTGCATTCTTTATCTGAGCGGTGTCTCTGGATCCACCTGGTACAAACCCTGAGAACACACTCTCACACACACACTCACACACACACACACAGATGGGTTGAATGTCATAAATGAGCGCATATGTTGTTCCTCTGAAGGTGCATGGCCTCCTTGTATCAGGAATCAGACTGGTCCACCAGACTAGAGGCGGTGAAAGACAAGATCATCCACAGACTCAGCGGTTCTGGAGTCAGCTGGGAAGACTCTTTTGCTAAACTGAATAAGTATTACACTGGGAAAGACCACTTCAGTTTGACTGACGTCTGGGCAGTGACTCTTGTCACCGAATATGTGAAAGAGGTCTGTATCACACGATGCTTGATTTTTATGTGCTCCCATTCAGTTTTAAAGTGCTCTTTTTAGTAGGCTATGTAATGAGACTCTCATAATTATGACTTTGCATCCATTTATATTGAGAAACTTGCTCATAATAATCTCATATTAATGGTGAGTTCTCATAGTGATTAGTGAAGCAAACCATAATGGCACACTAGCGACACCAGCTGGTCAAAGTGGTGTAAATTCTAGAACACGCCAATAATTAAACAATTGGATATTGATTAGAAATATTATTAGCTCTTTAAGCATCTACAAAGAGAAGCCGTTCCTAGCAGGAGGTTTTCATTTGAGCTTGTTTGTGACTGGAATTCTCCGGTCGACATGATCGCTGACGTCTGCGAGTGTTTATGTCTTCAGATAGACGAGCACACGCTCACCGATCACTGGGACCAGGAGAGTAAAGACCCGTTTCCCATCTACACGATGATCGACAAGTTCAGCAAACGGAACAGAGATGGAGGTTTGTGTGCGAGACGGAGTTGATGTGTGTTTGAGCTGTTATATGACCGTGTTTCTGTCTGCAGACCCCTGGTTCGAGATCACTCCTCATGAAGCCGGTTATTCCCTCACCGGAGCGTTTGTGGACACCTCCGACTTCGGCAGTCAGTTTGACAATGGCCATAAGATCAAGGACCAGCCTGAAATTGACATGCTGTACCTGCAAGGTGACAACTCTGTTTTAACCCTTGTGTTCTGTTCCGGGTCAATTTGACCCGTTTAGATTTTCAAGTTGTTGGAAATACTCGTTAACCTATTTTTTTTCTTGATATTTTGTGACTTTTTCTCATTTATCATCATGCAAAGTTTCAACATGCTGGTGTTTTTTGACATACAAACAAAATTACTGTTACATTCGTGACGTTCGCCGGGTCAATTTGACCCGCATATTTTAACGCTCTAAAGCAACTGACCCAAAATAATAACATTTCTTGGTTATATATATTTTTTTTTTTTACTATCTTATGAAGCTAAAAAAATGAGGTTTTCCACACTTATTTCAATACAGAAAAATGTTTTAACCACCAGCATGAGTGTGAAGTTCTGATCCAGAAAACACACACTTGCTCATCATGTCAGAAGAAACTTGATGAAATGAGTTTACAAAACAGCCAACTTAGGAAAAGTACATTTTCATTATACAGCTGCATTTAATTGTTCAGTTATGATGTTCTAAGAAAAAAAAAGTTAAAGTTATTTATAGTATTTAAAAATCCACTGTTTATTTTCACATTTTGTCAAAACAAATCAGTTTTAAAAAAGGTTAAACATCTTCATTAAATCATATCTTCAGATATATATTTTTTGGAATATTTGACAAATGTTGATATTAAAAGTTGCCAGTTTGTCCCTGAATCTTTGTTTTTCATAGTGTGATTTGAGGAATTGTATTGAATCCAATTAGGGTCGATTTGACCCGCTCCATAACGAGTGGACACAGAAATCCAACAGCACAAGAGTTAAAGGAGAGCTTATTACTATTTATCAACTGAAAGATTCTCTATTATAAACCGTACATTGACCTGAATTCGAGAATCTTTAATGTATATTGATCAGGTTTGTCAACTGAAATCTAAATCTTAAAATCAGAGGTTTCACCAACACATTGAGGTGACGAACCTTCTCATCACACAGTGATTTAAAGGAAAGATCGCTTGATAGACAGACTGTTTGTCTTATACACTCTTAATCTTGTTCTGCAGCTCTGTGTGGCAGCGCCATCGCCGACGAAGTCGAGAATCAGAAATTCCTCTTGGAACGAATAAACGGTGCGACTTCATTCATTCTCAAGATTAAGTTCTGCTTAAAGCGGTCAGTCATGTGATCTCTAACTTCATTTGACCCTCCAGAGTACTTCCATCATTCCCTGCTTCAAAAAGATCCAATGATGTTTGAGGATATGAGTCAAGGTGAGGCATTTGACACGTTGAATGATGAATACCTGCTGAAGTTAAACTTTTAAAATCTTGCTGAAATCACTCAAGTGTGACTTTGAAAATGACGTGAGCTGTAATGAACGCCTGATCTCTGAACGTCTCGAGGTTTGTTCCATGTGTTTTCTCCAGAAGACGCATGTCACCTGGTGCTCAAGGATCTCGTGAACCTGAATCTCTACGTTTTGCACGGCAAGGATTCGTCTGCTCTCGACGAATCGATCCGAACAAAGCTGAACGGTGAGATTTGTGCTAGAACATGTCTTTTAATGACTTGGATAACCTTAAATATGGATGCAAAAACTAGAATTCTACTCGGTCAGATGATGAACCCGTCTCTTCACAGAGCTCACCGGAGAAGAGCAGGAGCTGGTGTTTCCAAAGAGGAAACTGAGTCTCTCTGATCGAGACGCCGCGAAACAGTATATGAGACAATACACTATGGATGTGTGTCATCATTTGCGTCAATCCCCTAGTTTCCTGGAATATACGGGTAAGTTGGACTGTCTTTCCAAAGTTCATTTGTATAATGTTCTTAACTTGATTTTCAAACCAGATTAATGTGCTTTAAGGTTGCATAAAGCTTCCTTTAGCACCAACCATAGAGGTTTTTATCAGACCGACGCCACAGAAGAACCTTTAGACATGCTGAAGAAACGTCAAACTACGGTCAACTAAAACCTCTGAATCATTTACTGAATTTAAGAATCGCTGTGTTTTACAGGTATTTGGACAAAAACTCTAATGTGCATGAGTCAGTGGATCTGGGGCAGGAATTACAGCTTTCTTCACAACATGAAAGGTTGGAACAGGAACTCGACTGGACTGTGCGCCAACTAGAAGTTCATTGAATAACTCTGTATTGTAACGCTGTGATCCTCAGATGAAGCGCTGCCCTCCACTCTAATGAAGACTGAGACGAGAGACTATGAAGACGCCGGGATGTTGCTCAACTCGCCCTTCATCTCGGTCCTGAGGAAAGAGAGGAACGTCGACCTCATCATTTCCCTGGATTTCACTGACGACGATCGGGATTATTTCAAGGTATTATACGCACAGAATTCACTAGAGTTCACGGTAAAAGAATGAATCCTCTAGAATTCTTGTCGTTCCTGACTTTTTTTTTTATTTGTCTTCCTGCTTTTTTCCCTTATGACTTTCATAATGACCACCAGAGTGTACTGGATTTTAAACCCATTAACCAAAAATCACAAGTGCGGCGTGTCTTGCGCTTTATTTTTTTTAAATGGTTATTCATTGGTTCCTCACCTGATCGTATTTCCTCTTTACTCTATTTAAATCCTCAGTTTTCTGTTCTTGTTTTAAATATTATATATTGCAGGGTTGGGAAGTAATGAAATGCATGTAACTTGGTTACGTATTTAAAATGCAAAATTTGAGTAACTAATGGTGGTAATCAAATTGGTTGCACATGAAAAGGGTTTTAGACTACCCAAAGTGATTGCCTTGAATTTTAATGTCATTTAAACATTAATATAAACCACAATTGATGATTCTGTGACTCGGAGTCTGAAAAAGCTTAATTTCTGTTCAGAAGTATTGCAGATATTTCAGATATAAAGATATTTCATGCAGAATACTCAACCTCTTAACAAAAATAAGAGGATCATAATGGCATGTTTTTGTCTTATAATGTCCTGAATAAGCTATTTCACATAATGGGTGTTTGCATAAACTCCGAGACGAAATGACTGGCTTAATTAAATTGCCCAATTCAAAAAGTTGCATGTAGAATCTTTCCTGTTCTGTCATTACTTGTTTTTTTTTGGTCCCCCCCAGCAATTGTGAGTTTACATCTCTTTCTCAGAAACCCAAGCTTTAAACTTTCAAGTCCGAATTGGGAGATGTACACTCATAATTGCAAGTTATAAATCAGGATTTAAACTTTTTTTTTTTTTTTTTTTTTTTTTGCTATTGCGAGTTTATCAACTTCTTTGCTTGCAATTCTGACTTTTCTCAATATTGAGTTTATATCTCATTCTGACTTTATAACTCGCAATTGCGACTTTGTAACAAGCACTTCTGCGTTATATCATGCAAAAAGTCAATTGTGAGGAACTTGCAATTACACTTCCAAAAAAAAATTCATGCATTTCAAAAGTAACCAGCCCCGTTTCCATATTTGACTCAGCGAAGACCCCTGAAAGTATAATTTTAAACCGATAAAAGCCATTTTAAAATGCACATTGGTTGTCATTTAACCTTCTGCCCAAAGCGTGCTATCGTTAGCTTTCTCATTCAGCCCGTCCTGATCACTTCAGTGAATAACTGCTTAAATTGAAAGTCTAACCTTGGATCTCAAACGATACTGTGCTGCTTTTTCCACTGCAGACGGTGAAGGACGCTGCTGAGATGTGCAGGAAACAAAAAATCCCTTTCCCTGAGGTCAATATTCCCAGTGATGAAGTAAAGAAACCGAAGGACTTCTATGTGTTTAAAGGCCCAAACGCTCCGACCGTGATCCACATCCCTCTCTTTAATGTGGTCAACTGTGGAGGCAAGTTAAAGTCGGAGTATAATTTTTTTTTTTTTTGCCTTAAAGTATACTTCATTTGAGTCGTACACGTTCAGGCGTCTGCATGCGCTTTTGAGCAATCTCACCGAGTTACAAACCATGAAAACAATCTTTCATGTTAGATTTGTGCAAATGAAGGTACTTTCAAACCTCTTCCCACAGTCTCTCGTCTATACAGGCCTCTGTTGTTGCAGTAGCTCGCATGAGTTCCTGTCTGTTCCGTTTATGCAGTTTTTCTACCTTGTGACTCCACACCGGTTGCCACCTTGTGGATAAACTAATTACTGCACAACTGAATGTGTACAAGTCTCTTCTGATGACAATTCACAGCACACTGATCCTTGCGTACTCGTAAACTGAAGTATACTTTAGGTTTTACAGTAGTCTTGAATTGTTAACAGTGTTCTGATTTGAGTGTTTATCTTTTTTCAGATAAAATTCAGACCTACCACAAAAAATTTCAGATTTTTCAAAGTCCTTACAGCGCTGAGATGATGACGGAACTTGTGGAGGTCGCTGGAAGAAACATCACTAACAACACCGACAATCTGCTGGAGCAGATTCGCATGGCCATAAAACACAAGTGACCTGGTGTGCAGCGTTTTGACATGAGGCAGCAAAGTCCTCACTGTTTTTTCAAACGTAAATTCATGTTCCACGTAACGCTGACACATTTGACACATGGTATGCACATGAGAAAGAAGCGGGATTTAGTCTGAACAGAGCAAGAGGCCAGTCATTGTCTGTTTAATGTTAATAAACGGCTGATCATTAACAATCAAATCTACCATAACAGACTGATTTTACAACTGTGATTGCTGATTGTTTCACTTTGATCTGTTCCAATGAATTAATAAACCGTTGTCAGAAAATATTTTTGTCCTGGTCATTTGTCAAACCACGAATGCTCATCCTGGATGCTGATTGGATGATGCAGAGCTCCAGTGTACAACCTCATAATAACCCTGTGCAACTTTTTTTTTTTTTTCTAGTTTTACCTACAGGATTTGTCAATCACTCCCTTTCCCAAGAATTTTCTCATAATGACAGCTGTTATAGCCAAGCATATTTTCCAAAGTAATTATCAGATCTGAGAACTTTCATTTGAATTCTAACAAGTTTAAAACACCTCCTGCTACTGGTAGCCCCGCCCCAAAGTTGTCCCATTGGCTGAATCAGGCTGCATCCACAATTGCGCACTATATAGTAGGCAAAAAACAGTATTCCAAAAGCATATCTGAATTCACAGTACTCAGAGTTGGTAATAGTACACGAATGGCTACTACTTCTGGCTGAAGTGTGTATGATGGACATTACTATCCCATGAGCTCATGGTAAAGGATTTGTGAAAGCCAGTAAAGCGACGCAGCTGACTCTGGTAGGTCACGGGATAATGACATGGTGAATATAGCATTTATACTATATAGCCGCAGTATTCAAATGGCGGTGCAGTTCCATCAGTTACTAGTTAACACTCATGAGCACAAAGGTTTTGATTAGATTGTTCAAGTAGTTGTTTTAGTAGTTACTTTGAGGCCTTTTATGGCCGTACACGTATATAAATATGTAAATAATACCATAAATGGAACTTCATAGTCGTGAAGTGCCTGTGCCATTTCAGACGCAGCATAGAGGTGGGAGAAATGAAGCTTTAAGTTTGATTGACAGGCGATCTGACCAATCATAACCCCGAATCCGCCATTTTGTCATCAAAGCGGTCAGGGGAGTTAGTAGATTAACGTTGGTTGAAACAACATTCCTTCTGATGTTCATTCATGTTTATTTGATGCTATAAATGAACTAGTATGAAGAGATGATCGCTTCACGAGGAGCTACAGCGATCTGTCACCACACATTAAACACACACTAGACGCTATTTATTGATTCAACTGCTTTAAAAAATTACAATATTTTAAATATGAAACTGTCCTCGATGTATTTTTCACCGCGTGAGAACATGATGTGTGGCGTGAGAGTGGCATGGCTTGTCGAACATAGCGACAGTAACTAAAGAGGGCGGGTCTTTGCAAAGAAAAATACATCGTGGAGCAAAGTTTCAAATTTCAAAAAGAATTTTTTTCAAGCAGTTGAATCAATAAATAGCGTCTAGTGTGTGTTTAATGTGTGGTGACAGATCGCTGTAGCTCCTCGTGAAGCGATCATCTCTTCATTCTAGTTCATTTATAGCATCAAATAAACATGAATGAACATCACAAGGAATGTGGTTTCAAGACGTGATTCAAGTTCATCAACGTTAATCTACTAACTCCCCTGACCGCTTTGTCGGACAAAATGGCGGATTCAGAGTTATGATTGGTCAGATCACCTGTCAATCAAACTGGGTCAATCGTTACACAAAAGGATTTCAGTTTCGAATCCCTCGAAACAACACGCACTGCTGGTCAAAACGGTGTAAATGCAACGAAAACTCAGCCATGCAAGTGGTATGTTAAATATATTGCGTTTTCAACAGTGCTGTGAGAAATGAAATCAAAACTACAATAAAAATGTCCCCTCCCGGTCACCGTACATAAAATATAACATTTTTTAGTCATAATTTCGATTTTTCATCTCAGAATTTCAATTTAATAGGTCTATGTCAAATTTTTTTAACATTTTATGTCACAATTATAATTTTTTTTTTCTTTCAAATATTGACAGTTTTCCTGTGTGGCGGAAATGGCGTCTCTCTTCTCTCTCACAGACGCGCACACACGCGCACGGATCATCTGATGACGTGGTGGCGTTCGCTCAGCTGCGCGAGAGGATGGCGGACCAGAACAGGCAAATCAAGCTCGCCGCAGCCAAGAAAAAGGTACATTTATGTCATTTCACATGGCCTTTCGTTCTTTTTGTCACAAAAGTCGTCTGTCAAGCGTAGCTGAATCGCGTCCGAGCGAATGCGTTCCATCTGTCATGTTGACATTCCACGTCTACCGGCCTCTCCGCGGGCCCGCATCCGGCTGCCAGCACTCTCATGACGGGCGCGGCTGTCAGGAAAGCTCGGGGATTGAGCCGAGATAAAGCCTGAATATTAACTCGTTAGAGTTTGTCTCTCTACTCGCGTTTATAACGACTTTAACCTGTCAGAACTGTGTTAAAAGTGCCTGTAGGTGAATGTCAGGGTAACTTGGCATGCTAATGTTGTTAGCCTCAGTGTCTTGGCGTCAGTTAAAAGAATTAAAAACAACAACAACTATGAATTGAATGTCGTTAAAGACTCATTTAACCAGCCGATTAGTGTTAGCTGACTTGCTAAGTGACAGCTCTAATTGAAACAGCTGGTTTGATTGTCTTTGTGAACAGTAAAAGTGCTTAACTAATACATTTAACTGGATTTAGACTCCCTTGCTATACACTTTTTGAGCGCAGTTTGAGGTTTAATTGATTAAATGACAGATCAAATCTATGGTTATTAGTGTTTTTGTGCAGTGAGGCATGTGAGTGCACTTGATGCCCAAAAGTGCTGCCTAGGTAGGTACACTAGGTCAAGTCAGCTGTATTTCTATAGTGCTTTATACAATACAGATTGTTTCATAGCAGCTCCACTGAAAATAAGAGACTCAATAATGCAAACTTCATCAAGTAAGAGACCGTAGTGTCCTAATGATTCAGCTCAAATGTTCTCATCGGTACAGTCGAATTGATAGTACCACTGAATATTAAGTGTCATATATATACGCCAAAGGAACAGCTGCTGTCTGTGGCCTGGAACGCCAACAACACGTCTTGAAAAAATCAACTTTGGAATTTAAAGTTGTTGCTGTGTCATACGAGAGCCGATTTAGACCCATTCGTCCCATGACAGCTGAATCACAAATCTGACCTACTAGAGCGAGTGTGTGTGTTCAATCTCCATATCTCGGGAGCGGACGGCGGCTTCTTCACGAACAGAATGTGCAGTTTTGCTCTTCGTCATGTCTGACGTTTCTGTCGTGGAACTGGATTTAGTTATCTTGATTTAGTTTGTGGTTCACAATGAGTGTGTTTAACCTGTGGCAGAATGAGGACAGATTATTGACTCGTTTTTTTTGCTTGTGGTGAATTGACCCTTCGTAAAGCCCCGCCCCCTTTAGTTACTGTTGCTATGCGCTCTCACGCCACACATCATGTTCTCACGAGGTGAAAAATACATCCTGGAGCAAAGAGACACTGACAACGTGTGAAACGGTTTCATATTGTAATTTTTGTTGTTTAATGTGTGGTGATAGATCGCTGTAGCTCCTCGTGAAGCGATCATCTCTTCATACTAGTTCATTTATAGCATCAAATAAACATGAATGAACATCAGAAGGAATGTTGTTTCAAGACGTGATTCAAGTTCACCAACGTTAATCTACTAACTCCCCTGACCGCTTTGATGACAAAATGGCGGATTCGGGGTCATGATTGGTCAGAACACCTGTCAATCAAACTGCGAAGGGTCAATTGCATTTTAATTGCATATTAACGGGTTAGTTCGCCCAAAAATGAAATTTCTGTCATTAATTTCTCACCCGTATGAGCTTCGTTCATCTTCAGAACACAAATTAAGATATTTTTGATGAAATCCGACGGCTCAGTGAGTCTCTATTGACAGCAAGATAATGAACACTTTCAAACAACAACTAAAAACGTTTAAAACAGTTCACATGAGTACAGTGGTTCAACTTTAATGTTATAAAGCGACGAGAATACTCTTTGTGCGCAAAAACAAAACATAAATAACGACTTTATTCAACGAGTCGGCGTTGTAGTTAGGAGTGAAATTTATTAACAATTTCAAAGAAATGTTGAATTAAAGTAGAAAGTAGAAATTAGCTAATCATTTTTTACAGTGTAATGTCTGATTGTCATTGCATTATATGAAACAATATCAAACAAATAATATTTATATTTTACTTTATTTAAGCTATATTTCAGCTAACAGAATTTTTTAAAAATATTTTTCGTTTTAAAGCGGTGGTTGATTATGATTTGACTTTTATAACTTTAGTTAGAGTGTAATGTTGCTGTTTGAGCAGAAACAACATCTGTAAAGTTACGACGCTCAAAGTTTCTTTTACAGAAATCTCTGTTTAAGGACTACAATGAGCTTCTTCCCGTGTTAGTGACATCACAAACCCTAGAATTTACACAAACCCCGCCCCCGAGAACACACAATAAAGGGGGCGGGGCCATGTCGGGCTGCTTTAGAGAAGAGGAAGAGTTGTTGTAGTCGAGTGTTGTCGATGCCGTCATTTTACGCCACAAACGAGGGTCGATTCAAGGAAAAAAGATGAACATGACGACACATGCTAGTGATGAGTTGATCAACTCCACAGCAACTACATCAATTTATCCACTAACCGTTCAGAAACTTCTTCCTGAGTCTCTCCATCAGTTTGAACACTTTCCTCATTTTGTCTGCGTGAGATTCTCCAGCTTTGTTGTTGTTGAGCTGTTGAAGCTCCGCCCTCTTCTGGAGCAGCAGCTCATTTGCATTTAAAGGGACACACACAAAAACACCCAAATAGAGGCAAATTTGACAAGCGATAATAAATGATCTGTGGGGGATTTTGAGCTCAAACTTCACTGGAGACACCAGAGACTGATATTACATCTCGTGAAAAGGGCATTATAGGCCCCCTTTAATTAACTATAATAACTCTGGCTTGGATCTCCACTTTTAGGAAGCTTTACTGTCTTTTGTTATGAAATTATTCCTGTCATATCTCTGCACACATATACGACTGATCCTGTAGCTTTTATATGATGTGTATTTGATATAAAAGTCTTTAACGTTCCTGCTCTTTCGTTCTGCAGCTGAAGGAGTTTCAACAGAAGACGATCCCATCCACAGGAAGCGCTGGACCAAAGAAGAAGAGGAAAGTGAAAGGAGGCGATCAGACGGACGCACCCGCTGACAGACGCTCTCCAGATAATGTGAGTCGATCCACACCGCGTGAAATCAGCACTTCACCCGCCGGATGCGATTGAATGTTCACACTGTCTTTGTTGGGAGTTGGTTGTCTTTTGATCGATCAGTTAGTGGTATTTTCCCACGGCAGAAATCAATCCTCGTTTCAGGAACTGTTTGAGGATCTAATCAGTTTTTATGTGTAATGAATTATATTTCCTCTTCACCGTCTTACGGTTTTTATACAGTTAGTCATGTTTGTGCTGACACAGATCAGTAATTACAATAAAGTCAGCTTTATTTCTATAGCGCTTTATACGTCACAGATTGTTTCAAAGAAACTTTACAGTAATAAACAGGAAAATAGCAATTCGATGATGCAAACAGAATTTAATTCTGCTGTAAAGCTGCTCTAATAATTAAATTACAGAGATTAAGATTAATTACAGAGAGTCTGATCCAGGGTTATTACTGTTAACAAAAACTATACAAATTTTTTTAAGGATAATAAATCTGAAAAAAAAAAAGAAATTTACATATTTGAATTAAAAAACAAACAAAACCAAAATTAGAAATGTCACCTTGGCAACTAACTTATCAGCTGGAAATAAATAAAACTAGAACTTGAAAACATTTTTGTTATTGCATAATTAACATTTTGTTAATAATAGATTTGGAAAAACATAAAATAAATTTTAGTGTTATTAATGGTTTAGGTTGAAGCAGTAAAATTACCGAAAATAATTAACTAAAACTGAACTAAAACCTACAATCAAATTAATTAAAAGCAGTACAGTGAAATATAAGTAAATAAAAATATATAATTGTTTTACCGATTTTAATTAAATTAATTATTTTATTAAATTTTTATATATATATATATATATATATATATAATTAAATATATTGATCGACTGAATGTATTGACGTAGCCATTTAAATTGTCTAAAATTAATATATTTAATATAATTAAGTGAACAGCTGTACAGTAAAATATAAATATTTGAAAATAAATAAAATTTGTTGCACTGATTTTAAATATTTTACTTAAATTAATTTCATTTCATTTCATTAAATAAAAATATATTTATGTATATAACAACATATTTCACATATATTTATTAATATAATCATTTTAATTATCTTTAATGACTAAGTATTGAATTATTAAATTAATGTATTTAATAAAATTTGTTCGCTTTACAGATACTGTATACATAGTATTGTTTTGTATATTTTCTTTAAAAATCTTTGCTATTATTTTTCTCCCTAATATATTATATTCTCAGTTTTTTTCACACCACATTTCTTGATAGAAAATAATAAATTATATTAATTTTTTATTATGTGTATCCCCTCAATTCAATGATGGTTCTGTTTGTTGTTGCATTAAGGAAAAACATTTCATCACATGTATAAATAAGAACTTTGAAAAACAAATCGCACCTAACAATTGCTAAAATGAAAACCAAAAATATTAAGATATCATTATAAATCTTCAGAAAAGGCTGAACTGTCTGTCTGGTCTGGTTGATCTGGTTCATGCACTGCTAACCCTTCATCTAGTCTTTCCTGCTTCCTTTATCACTTTCTTACTACTACTTCCTCCTCTCTCAACCCTTCTCCTTTATCGTCTGCCTCTCCTTCCCCTGTAGATTGAGAATATTCTCAAAGTTATGGTGTCTGATCTTAGTCTGACTAATGGAGTGTCTCAGCCTCCATTCGTCAACATCAGTCAGGTGAGCGTCTCGCTGTCCCTCCTGTCCTCCCGTTGGCTTTTCTCCCTCCTTTTGCTCCGAGTTCGCTCATCTGTGTTCCCTCGCATGCTGTGAGATCATCTCATCAACATTAGTCAACATTAACTCAGACTCTTTCTCGATTCATGTTGTTATTGTGAACGATTCATCTGATCTAAAGGAGTAAATGTTTCATCATATGCTGTTTCATGTTGACTTTAATGCATCTTTCAGTCATAATAGTGCCTGCAGGGAATGTTTTTCAATATGTATTGAATTGTGTATCCCTGGAATATGACCTAATCAGAATAATGTATGGGTGAAAGCTGAGTTTAATGCATATTTGTCGCTGTATTGCGTCAGGATCGAGTGGATGTGGTGACCCTGGAGGAGGCCAGCGCCGATCCTGAGCGAGACTCGTCCGTCTCTAACCCCGCTTCTGCTATTAACACTGAGTGTGTCGCTGATAACGCTGTCCTGCAGGTGTGTGTGTGTGTCCATGTCAGTCTCCTAAGCTGCGTTTCTAAAGCGTCACTGTGTGTTTGATGCTGTCGGATCAATAGGCTTTGAAACGCAGCTGTTTAGATGATGTTTGCTCACGATTTTAACCTGATTCGTGCATGTCTTTTAATTTAGTGTATTGCTTTTGTCAGCTGTTTTCTTGTTGGTGGATCTTCTCAAGTTTGTATGTTTCATTTGTGTGTTTTTCCAGCAGAACTACACAGCAGATGCAAATGGCGACGAACATCCTCTGGAAGATAAAAGGTGAATTTGCTCTTTATTTCAGAACAAGAAGGGCATTTTACCACTGCAAGATTCCAGTTGTCTCTCTTCGAAAACGTAGAATGACACAATCGGAACGTTTCATGTTTTTTTTTTTTTAGAGCAAAACCGGTTTTTGATTCTGGAGATTTTTACACATTCATTTTCTAAGGATGAGACAAAACGCAGAGAACGAGCTTTGATTCACGCAGTGTTATTGTACTGTTATAGTAAAAATTTATATATAGTTTTTACTGATTTTATATCATTTTTTGTTATTTTATTAAATTAAAATGAGAAATGTTTTTCTGGACAACTAACTGAATTTTTTTTTAATATATTTTATTTATTTAAGTTAATAATATTTTTATTTCAAGTAACTATATATATATATATATATATGTGTGTGTGTTTGGGTTAATAAAATATATAACCTTGGATTTAAAACGGATAAAATTCAAAATACAATTTTTTTTTTGTGGAAAATGTGTCAAAGGTAGGTATTTGTTTTTATATTTTTCATTTTAGTTTTATTTTTTTGTGTTTTTGCCATTTTTATAAGTGTTATGTTTTTAAAAAGTATGTTTGTTTTTTTATATTTCAGTTTTAGTCATTCAATACATCATTAAAATAAATGAAAATGATAACTGTTGCCTTGGCAAATTGCTGTAGTTTGTTTTATTTTATTTCGAGCAACTAAAATGTTTTTTATGCTTATTTTATATATATTCTGTATTTATATATATATATATATATATATATATATATATATATATAATTTATATATATATATATATATATATATATAATTTATATATAAATTTATGTAATATTTCTATATATATATATATATATATATATATATATATATATATATATATAAATTTATGTAATATTTCTATATAGAAATAGACTCAGACCAAGGACAAAATCTCAGATTTACATGGAAGATGTAGCTTGTAGTTCATAGACACTGACTGTACAGAAACTGTTGATTCTATATTTTTTATAATGCATGTTTAGTTCACTGTAACACTAAATGGTCTATTTTGTAAAGTTGAGCTCATGTTTGTGTTTGCAGGCCGCTGTCGTCCACAGAGAGCCTAAGACAGCTTTCCCAGCAGCTCAACGGACTTCTGTCTGACGTGAGTCTGTCTGCTTCCTTTAATGTCTGTGTTTGGGTGGATTATGATGTTATTGGGAGTGTTATTTTTCCCGCCCTGCTTGGTTACATCAGCAGAGAAGCCATTTCAGAAGTATTTAATTAGAGATTATGAAAGCAGGCTTTTTTTTTATTAGCAATCACCAGTGAGGTCAGAGATCTATATTTTTAATTTAATTTATATGTATGTATATTTATATTGGATTTGATCTTTTAAGAACTAGACTCCAAATCTTTTTTTAATTCACATGCCTTGAGAGAGTTACTAAAATAAACACATTTTGCGTGTTAGGAGCTGTTCAATTTTTAATAAACACTTGTAAATGCCCCAAATATCATCAATTTCAGGATGAATTGATCAAATGGTTCAGGACGAAGCTTTGAATCCCCAAGTGTTGTTTTGTATAAATGTTTTCTATTTCCCTCTTGCATGAAATGCAGTCATCAACGTACATCAACGGTGACAGCGATCCACCGACAGTCAACGAGAAGGAACTGGAGGTATTTGAGACGTTCTACTATTGATTCGCATTCATTTTTAACTTCAACTTGAACACATTTTTTTTTAAAAAGTAGAACTGTGTTGAACTGAACTGTTACTCTAGAGGTTTATAATGGACACTCCAAACGGTCACTAATCTCGCTCAAGCAGGATAATCTTATTGAAGTTCTTACGATGGAAATAGCTTGAAGTCTGCAGGTGTTTACAGCACTCGCTGTTCAGTCACTTGACATCATTTTCACAATTATATCCCAGAGTGATTCCTTCATGGTTTACAGACCTAATCAAGAACAATTTAAACTTTTCTTCCTAAAAGTAAAAATTTTAACGCATTCTCTCTGGCTTTGCTCTACTTAAGTGGTAATTGGTGTAATTAGTTGTGTATCTCTCGGTATGTGCGTTTTTGCAGCGTGCTGCTGTTTAATCCGGGCGCTCGCATGATCTCCTGCTACACACTGAACAAACATCCTGTTTCAGCTTCACAAACACGTCTATAACCGGCTGCTCGACAGAAAGTTGCTCTGTTTATAAGTTAGTCTTATTCGCCTTGTCCGCACATACACTACCGCTTAAAGTCGCTTCTGCTCACTTTACTGTATCAAAAATACAGTAAAAATTGTGAAATATTATTACAGTTTCAAATAATTTTTTTCTATGTGAATGTATAGTAAAGTGTAATTTATATCTAGTGATCAAAGCTGAATTTATTTTATTAAATATATAGTAAAAATCACAAAATATTATTACAATTTAAAATAGCTGTTTTCTATGTGAATATATAGTAAAGTGTAATTTATATCTAGTGATCAAAGCTGAATTTATTTTATTAAATATATAGTAAAAATCACAAAATATTATTACAATTTAAAATAACTGTTGTCTATGTGAATATATACTAAAATGTAATTTATATCCAGTGATCAAAACTGAATTTTCAGCATCATTACTCCAGTCGTCAGTGTCACATGATCCTTCAGAAATCATTCATAATATTTTTGCTTAATATTTTGTCAGATTTGCTGTTCAAGAAACATTTCTAATAATTATCAATGTTGAAATCGGTTCATATTTTCATATTTTAGGATTCTTTGATGAATAGAAAGTTCAAAAGAACAGCATTTATTTGTTTTGTAAAAAATTAATGTCACTTTGGATGATTTATATGCATCCTTGATGAATTAAAGTATTAATTTTAATAGAGATAATCCATTTATTTCTACTTTAAGTACTCCGTTTTGAGTAAAATGTTAAATGTCTTCCTGCTAGAATGCGACCGAATGCCTGTTTATCCACGTCACTCGGTGTTGAGAGAGTTCAGTTACACGTATAACAGCTTCTTTGTGTTACACCGTATGACCGCCTGTTTGTCCTGTCATGTCCGAGACTTTCATTCGTCCTCTCTCTCTCTCTCTCTCTCTCTCTCTCTCTCTCTCTCTCTCTCTCTGTGCATGCCGACACGTCAGACTCGCAACCAAGAGCTGGCAGCTGCTCTGGACTCCAGCGCTCTAACAAACACCCAGCTCGCATCCAAACTCGAGACACTGGTAAGAGTGTGTGCATGATGCATGACTGTGTGTCCGGAACGTCCCGTGATACCTGAGGAGACGCGCGCACAGGACGCGTTTTGCATGCAAAACATCGGAGTACGATGAGACAACGTTGTCTCGATATCCATGCTTAAAGGGTTGGTTCACCCAAAAATGAAACTTCTGTCATCATTTACTCGCCCTCAAGTCGTTCCACACCTTCAGAACACAAATTAAGATATTTTTGATGAAATCCGAGAGGTTTATGTCGTCCATAAACAATACAATTAACACCAAAAAGGTGCTAAAGTACCAGAATACTTTTTGCAAAAACAAATAAAACAAAAATAACGACTTTATTCAACAATACCGGTCATTGTCATTCGTTGTTTACGTCCAGCGCTTCCAGGTTCTGCATCAGAACGCAGACTCGTTGAATAAAGTCGTTATTTATGTTTTGTTTTTGCGCACAAAGAGTATTCTCGTCGCTTTATAACATTGAAGTTGAACCACTCTACTCACATGAACTGTTTTAAACGTTTTTAGTAGCTTTCTGGTTGTTTGAAAGTATTAATTATCTTGCTGTCAATAGAGACTCACTGACCAATCGGATTTCATCAAAAATATCTTAATTTGTGTTCTGAAGATGAACAAAGCTCATACGGGTGAGTAATTAATGACAGAAATTTCGTTTTTGGGCGAACTAACCCTTTAATATGTAATTAAAATGCAATTGACCCTTCGCAAACAGTTTGATTGACAGGCGATCTGACCAATCATAACCCCGAATCCCCCATTTTGTCATCAAAGCGGTCAGGGGAGTTAGTAGATTAACGTTGGTGAACTTGAATCACGTCTTGAAACAACATTCCTTCTGATGTTCATTCATGTTTATTTGATGCTATAAATGAACTAGTATGAAGAGATGATCGCTTCACGAGGAGCTACAGCGATCTGTCACCACACATTAAACACACACTAGACGCTATTTATTGATTCAACTGCTTTAAAACATTACAATATTTTAAATATGGAACCGTTTCACACGTTGTCAGTGTCTCTTTGCTCCATGATGTATTTTTCACTGCGTGAGAACATGATGTGTGGCATGAGAGCGCATAGCAACAGTAACTAAAGGGGGCGGGGCTTTGCGAAGGGTCAATTAAAACGAAAATGTTTTGATACTGTTTTAAAGTTAAATGTTGACCGTGATTGTTCTGTGTTTTCAGACGAAGCATTCTCAGGAGCTTTCTGATCAGCTACAGAAGGTTAGCAGCCGGCCGTGTCATCAGATTGCTCATTCATCCTTTTTCTTTTAATGAGTGATTACTCTGATTGTGTGTTATTTCTTCTCCTCAGGAGCGGAAAGAGTTCGAGCTGAAGTTCAGTAAGGAGCAGGGAGCGATTCGTGAACAACTACAGGTGAACAGATGTTGTACATACTGTAGTTATGTCTGATTCACTAATGAATAAGGGTGCGTTCACACTTGTCATGTTTGGTTCGATTAAAATGAACCCTGGTGCGATCGCTCAGTTAGTGCGGTTCGTATGAACACATGTGAACACTGCCATCAGAACCCTGGTGCGCACCAAACAAGCGCTAAAAAGACGGGTCTCGGTCCGCTTCCAAACGAACTCTGGTGCGGTTCCATTGATATATGAACGCAACACGGACCAAAGACACGTAAACCAACCAAAAACAGGACGTGATGTCATAAAATGCAACGCTACAAGTCAGCTGATTCGACGACGCGGAAAGATCGGTGTATCCAAAATGAGTCGAGGACAAACGTGGAGCAACGAGGAGGTGAAGTTTCTGTTTCTGCACACAACGGAGGAAATCCTGCTGCTGTTTTGAGTGTTTTGAACATTTGATGAGCTCTTCGTGAGTTCTCAGCTGGTAAAAATAAAGCATAAAATGATGGCGTTTAATCCAGAACACAGCGTTGTTTTGAATGTTCGGTAAGCAAGCTCCGTCGCCAAATATACGTCATAAAAGCCGACCAATCAGGTCGTGACCGTATCCCTGTGCCTTTGGTTCGGTAACTTAAGGTTCACTGTTAAAAATGCCAGTGTGAACACTAAGAGGACCAGGACTATATGTTTTGTTTTTGTTTTTTGGTCCGGAACAAACGAACCAAACCAACCGAACTACAAGTGTGAACGCATCCTAAAAGTGCTCTAGGATGAGCGTGTTGGAACAGTTATTTCTTCAAACAGGTCTTCTATATCTGGCACTTTTGCTGGTAGTGTGGCACAAATATAATCTGGATCTCAATTTGTGTGATCGCATCACACTACATCGCATAAAAAACATCAATCCCTGCAGGACAAATAATCATCGATTAAATAAATCAAAAACACTGAATAGACTAAAAATAAAAATAACCAGCTGACGTGAAGAAACATGAATGCAGATGTGTGAAAACATGATCGCCGTCTGATGGAGTAAAAATAAGTTTTAAGTATGGCTTGAATCTTATATTAATCTTATTTCAAATTTTCTGAAATTTGCGTCTAAATGGGATTTTCTAAAAATGTATTAAACTCTGCTGGTCTTTTAAGGAAGGAAAACAAATTTTAATAAACACATTTTTTTTTCATCAAGAATCTGATTTGAGTTTATAAAAACTAATTTTAATTTTCAGGAGTTTACTTCTAAAAAAAATAAGATTTTTTTACTGGCAGCAGATCTCTTTTACATTAGTAACATTGATGGTGATGAAATTCCACCTGACGAATGAAAACAGCCTCGAAATGATGTCGAATGCTAATTTAACTCGACTTAATCAGGGTTTTTCTACCCATGTAAATCCAAATTAAATGCAAAGAATCCGTCTCATCCTTTCTTTTCATGCATTAAAAAAATAATCACTTTCAGGTCAAATCTTAAAACTGTAAAGTCTGATTTGAAAATGTAGTAATAAAATGAATAAAGTGAGAAAGTGGTAGGTCTATTATTTTCCATACACACTATCCCTGTCATTACATTTAAATATGTTTGTCAATCCATAAACTTTACAATGTGTAGTTACTATATATTTTTCATGCTATTATATACAGAAAGCGGGTAAAGATTTCTGCCATTATAATCATTGAAGCTACAAAAACTCCCGTTATACTCAATGAAGCTCTGCAATGAATCTCTTATTGACATACTTTGTTGGTTATAGTGAAAGGATTCGCGAGCGTGTAGAACTAAACAAAAACGCCGTCATTTTGAGAATTAAGCACATTCTGACTGGCTGTTGATATGTCTGTGATTGGCTATAAGCAGGTACCAGTACTGCAGAACATTAAATCATTGGCAGGACAAAAAGATTAATTTTGACGACTGCCAAAATATTTTCAATGCAGGAAAAACCCTGTTGATGTCAGTGCTGTTGTACAAACATGAAGTTTTGTGTGTTTAATGATACATGTCCACATCCAGGTTCACATTCAGACCATCGGCATCCTGGTGTCTGAGAAATCAGAGCTACAGACGGCCCTGTCTTACACACAGCAGGCAGCACGACAGAAGACAGGTGTGTGTGTGTGTGTGTGTGTGTGTGTGTGTGTAAAATGACGCACTATAAGGAAATTTTAATTCTGAAGTGATCTAATCCTTTAACATGTTTTGTGAGAATGAATCTGATAATTCACTCTCCTCCATGTAATCCAAGATCTTCATGTCTGTCTTTCTTCAGTCGAAAATAAATTAAGGTTTTTGAGGAAAACATTCCAAATGTCAGTTTCAGTGCAGCTTCAAAGACTCTACATGATCCCAGACGAGGAGTAAGAGTCTGATCTAGAGAAACCATCAGACATTTTATAAACCGTCAACCCGTTGACAGGGTTGGGGAGTAACGAAATACAAGTAACTTAGTTACGTATTTAAAATACAAGATTTGAGTGACTGTATTTCATCACAGTTACATTTTAAATGGGTGGTAATCAGATTACAGTTACATCTGAAAAGTGTTTTAGATTACCAAAGTGATTACTTTGAGTTTTAATGTCATTTAAACAGCGATTGGTGATTCTCTGACTCTGACCGTCTGAAAAAGAGGAGTTAAGTTTCATGTTTTCCACTGTTTTCATGTTTTGTGAGTCATTTTATAATTCACTCGTCACTGCAACTTTTTCTCACAATTTGTTTTTTTCCCCTCATAATTGTGAGTTTGGATTTCACAATTCTGACTTCTTTTTCTCAGAATTGCGAGATTTAAACTCACAATTGCAAGTTATAAAGTCAGAATTGGGAGATATAAACTTGAAATACTGACTTTTTCTTACAATTGTGAATTTAGTATGTGAGTTTATATCTCATAATTCTGACTTTTCTCAATATTGTGAGTTTATATCTCATAATTCTGACTTTTCTCAATATTGCGAGTTTATATCTCATAATTCTGACTTTTCTCAATATTGCGAGTTTATATCTCATAATTCTGACTTTTCTCAATATTGCGAGTTTATATCTCATAATTCTGACTTTTCTCAATATTGCGAGTTTATATCTCATAATTCTGACTTTTCTCAATATTGCGAGTTTATATCTCATAATTCTGACTTTTCTCAATATTGCGAGTTTATATCTCATAATTCTGACTTTTCTCAATATTGCGAGTTTATATCTCATAATTCTGACTTTTCTCAATATTGCGAGTTTATATCTCATAATTCTGACTTTATAACTCACAATTGTAACTTTATATCACACAATTCTGAGGGAAAAAGTCATAATTGTGAGAAAAAAACTTGCAATGACCTTTTTTGTGTTTGTTCCACACTTATTAGTATTCCAAAGTATTCTAAAGTATTTAGATTACGTTACTAAACTTGAGTAATGTAACAAAATACGTTACAAATTACTTTTTAAAGCATGTATTTTGTAGTCTGTAGTGAAATACATTTTAAAAGTAGCACACCCAGCGCTGTCCGTTGAACCCCAGTGAAGTCCACTATATGGAGAAAAGTCCTGGAATGTTTTCCTCAAAAACCTTCATTTCTTTTCCACTGAAGAAAGAAAGACATGAACATCTTGGATGACATGGAGGAGAGTAAATTATCAGGAAATTTCAGTTCTGAAGTGAACTAATCCTATAAAAACATGTGCAGTGTTATATGTGCAGTGTGCAGTTATATGCTTTCATCGTGAAAAGGTGTTTGCTTCATTTGTTTTTTTTTTTACAGGATTATTTTAAAATAAGTATTACAATTTAAACTAAGAATATTAACCCACTACTAAAACCAAAACTTACTGACTTCCCAAAAAGATTTTTAAAAATGGTGCTTTTTTTTCACCCCGAGATATTATTACACTTGCGGTGTTACAGGTCAAAAATGACCGGCATACAAAAACTGTTACTGGCAAATATTGGATTAAATCTTTTTCTGATTTCTTTCATTTAGGACAGGATTTGTGTTTCTTTTAAGCATAATTGATCTGAGCTCATGCACAATGAACTTGTTTATTTTGTTCAGTGATGTTAGGCCTAAAAATAGGATTTTTAGGATTTATTTCTATATTCCTTTTGATGCATGTCCTGCATATATTCTTGTGAGATCCACTTTTTATTACACTTACCTGTCCTCACGTGTGTGTGTGTTTGTGTGCAGCCGAGGCAGAAGATCTGAGCTCGCGTCTGCAGGCCAGTAAACACCGAGTGTCTGAGTTAGAGAGAACATTATCTACAGTCTCGACACAACAGAAGCAGTTCGAGAAGGTAGTAGATCTTATTCATCATTATCAGCTATGTTTTGTTTGTTTTTTAAACCTAAAAGACATGGTTAAGTTTCAAAAATCCTTGTTTCTGCAGCATAATAAAGAGCTTGAAAAGGAGCGAGACAGTCTTCGATTGGAGGTCCTCAGGTTCAAGTAAGTGTGTTTAGTTTTTTTTTTACTCCTTTAGCAGTATATTTTATATATATGAATTAATTTATGTTGTTAGATGAGATCCAGCATTAAAGTGCATTCAAGCTCCAGACACACAGTGCAAATAGAATCGTCCGGAAAAGAACAGTGTGATATATCTGATCCTAAATATGAGATGTTAAATGAAAATATTCTGTGTGCCTGTCAGTAATTTGAGCGAGGAGTCCAGGCAGCAGAGCTCAGAACTTTCTGAGCAGCTCAAGCTGAGAGTAAATGAGAGCAATGCCTTGAAACAGGAGGTTGATGATCTTCGTAAGCGGCTGGAGATGGCCGACGACATGCTGCAGCAGGTGAGACAACACTGTACACACTTAGGGCCAGATTCACTAATCCGGGCGATGGCAGTCGAAAGTTCTGCTGATACTTGTAAAATATAAATTGTGCTTATCGATTCCTGTGCGCGCATTTTAATGTGATTTTAAGTGCAAGAAGACGTGAACTGAACTGAAACGAGTATTCGCACAATCTTTGAGAGGCGGCTTTCTGTGTGCGCAAATAAAACGGCACAGTTTGCTTTCTCAAAGGTTATGTCTTAACCCTTATGCACTGTTGGATTTCTGAATACACTCGTTATGGAGCGGGTCAAATTGACCCTAATTGGATTCAATACAATTCCTCAAAAATCACACTATGAAAAACAACAAAGATTCAGGGACAAACTGTAAACTTTTAATATCAACATTTGTCAAATATTTCAAAAAATATATATCTGAAGATGTGATTTAATGAAGATGTTTTTTAACCTTTTTTTTAAAACTGATTTGAAAATAAACAGTGGATTTTTAAATACAATAAATACATTTTTTAAACTTTTTTTTTCTCATAACATCATAACTGAACGATTAAATGTAGCTGTATAATGAAAATATGTACTTTTCCTAAGTTGGCTGTTTTCATAAAGTCAAGAAGTTTCTTCTGACATGATGAGCAAGTGTGTGTTTTCTGGATCTGAACTTCACACTCATGCTGCTGCTTAAAACATGTTCCTGTGTTGAAATAAGTGTGGAAAACCTCATTTTTTAGCTTCATAAGGTAGTAAAAAAATAAAATAACAAAATATAACCAAGAAATGTTATTATTTTGGGTCAGTTGCTTTAGAGCGTTAAAATATGCGGGTCAAATTGACCCGGCGAACATCACAAACGTAACAGTGATTTTGTTTGTATATGTCAAAAAACACCAGCATGTTGCATGATGATAAATGAGAAAAAGTCACAAAATATCAAGAAAAAAAACATAGGTTAACCCTTATTTCCAACAACTTGACAATCTAAACGGGTCAAATTGACCCGTAACAGAACACAAGGGTTAAGCGAACGTAAACAGATGAGAAAGAAAACGCATGTGTAACAGTATCCTGAATCAGTGCATTCGCTCTTAAAGTGACAGCAGCCTAATATACCTGCTGCTGTCACAATGATTTTGATAAAACAACAAGTCAAATAGAAAATCACTCGCTAATCTTGTGTGAAAAACCTCTGTTATTTTCATAAGGATGTTGAAGACAGGTACAGAAATTGCTATCAAATGTAAAATAGCACTGTACAGTTTATTTCGTTTGCGTCTTTGTTGTATTTATTGGAGCGATTGCTAATTTGTCATTTTATTACTGATTGTCTTTTAAAAGTGTTATTTAATTTATAATAGTTGTTTTTGCTGTTGGACTTTTTGTTAAAACCATGAGAAAAAGTTCCTCATGTAAGGGTACGTTTACATGACAGCGATAGAACGTCCTTTGCGTTTTTGAGAAGTTTCACGTACAGACCAAAAAACGATCAAAACGATCCCCACTCGCACGGATCCGCGGAAACTAAAATTGCTGTATTCTGCTGGCAGGCCAGTAGATGGCGATGTCACTGTGTAAAGAAAGCAGATCGACTGAACACGTAACACACATGCACAAGACGTCATTGTTTTTACAAATTCACATTTTTGCAGTTTACTTCGAGACGATATCGGTATTGTTTTCAAAAACTTGCTCTTTTGAAACCCGTTTTCAAAACTTTGCATTTACAGGCCCCCAAAACGCATAAAAATCTTTCCATTTTTAGTTGAAAGCGGCGTCTGTCGGTTGTTTATTTTTATTCATGATATTAAGCGGAAGCAAAATGCATTGCAAAAACACACATTATAAATGTTTGACTTGATTTTTACGTCTTTGGATTGGGAACTGGTAATCGATGAAAATTGTAATTGCTAAAATTCATATGATACTCAACCCTAATTGGTCAAGACATGTTTACTTTGGTGCAAATAACAGTAAACCTTAGTAAATCACGTTGCATGGTTTGTTTAAATACTTTTGCGTCTGAAAGAGAAAATCCTACAAATGTCCACACCTTTTCACTCCGTGTTTTTAGTAAATCCTAACAGTAGTTTTTTTAACACCAAAAGATGGTTTGCACCGGCGCAAGCGGTTAGTAAATCTGACCCTTACTGTGCACATGATATAACAACAGATCATGGAGTAATTCCTGCTTGTTAAATTAAATCCTGCAGTTCTCCAGTCAGTCGGGACCTCCATCAGAACACCAGCAGGTTCAGCTCCTCCTGGAAGAAAAGCATCAGTTGGAGTCTCACGCGGCTCAGGTGTGTGCTGCTGAACGGCTTGAAATTTGGTAGTTGTTTGTGTCTCTGCCATTCTGAATTTGTGTGTGTGTCTGTGCAGCTGATGGAGTCCGTCGCTCAGCTGCAGGTGGAGAGAGATCAGTACGCCGCTCAGATTCAGGAGGAGGGACGAGTGTGGAAAGACAAAACTGAACAGCTCCTTTCTCAGGTAAACTGTGTGTGTATATATAATCATTTTATTTTACAGCACGACTCTAAGTGCTTCTCATTACAAATCTGGTGAAGTGGCTGCCACACGCTTCCTCTGCGACATGCAGAGAGGAAGTTCGCTATTTTGATGCGTCATTCATCCCTAGGGTTGGGGAGTAACGAAATACAAGTAACTTAGTGATGTGTTTAAAATACAAAATTTGAGTAACTGTATTTCATTACAGTTTCATTTTAAATGGGTGGTAATCAGATTACAGTTACATCTGAAAAGTGTTTTAGATTACCAAAGTGATTACTTTGAGTTTTAATGTCATTTAAACAGCGATTGGTGATTCTCTGACTCTGACTGTCTGAAAAAGAGGAGTTAAGTTTCATCAACATTTTAATACTTTTAAGGGGGATCATAAAAATGTTGTTATTTTTATTTGGTTCTGTCCTGAACAAGACAAAATAACTGAATTTATAAAAAAAAAATTGCTTTCAACTGTCCTGTCATGACCTGATGATCCACGACTGTTTTCATGTTTTGTGAGTCATTTTATAATTCACTCGTCACTGCAACTTTTTCTCACAATTTGTTTTTTTTTCCCTCACAATTGTGAGTTTGTGTTTCACAATTCTGACTTCTTTTTCTCAGAATTGAGAGATTTAAACTCACAATTGTAAGTTATAAAGTCAGAATTGGGAGATTTAAACTTGCAATACTGACTTTTTTTCTTGCAATTGTGAATTTAGTATGTGAGTTTATATCTCATAATTCTGACTTTTCTCAATATTGTGAGTTTATATCTCATAATTCTGACTTTTCTCAATATTGTGAGTTTATATGTCATAATTCAGACTTTTCTCAATATTGTGAGTTTATATCTCATAATTCTGACTTTTCTCAATATTGTGAGTTTATATCTCATAATTCTGACTTTTCTCAATATTGTGAGTTTATATCTCATAATTCTGACTTTTCTCAATATTGTGAGTTTATATCTCATAATTCTGACTTTTCTCAATATTGCGAGTTTATATCTCATAATTCTGACTTTTCTCAATATTGCGAGTTTATATCTCATAATTTTGACTTTTCTCAATATTGTGAGTTTATATCTCATAATTCTGACTTTTCTCAATATTGCGAGTTTATATCTCATAATTCTGACTTTATAACTCACAATTGCAACTTTATATCACACAATTCTGAGGGAAAAAGTCAGAATTGTGAGATAAAAACTTGCAATGACCTTTTTTGTGTTTGTTTCACACTTATTAGTATTCCAAAGTATTCTAAAGTATTTAGATTAAGTTACTAAACTTGAGTAATGTAACGAAATACGTTACAAATGACTTTTTAAAGCATGTATTTTGTAATCTGTAGTGAAATACATTTTTAAAGTAACCCACCCAGCCCTGTTCATCCCTAACAAACACACGCGTTCATACCCTTGATGTGTTGTGTGTTTGTGTAGGTGCGTCTGATGTCGGAGGAGAGGGACAGCACTGCTGCTCAGATCCACGAGCTGCAGGAGAAGATCTCAGAACTGGAGAACACTGCAGGTACAAGACACGAGACATTGAACACAATGCAGTAAATTGCTTACTTTTTCCCCAAAAAGTCTTAAAACACACTAAATACTTAAGAACAACTTCTTCCAAACATGACAGATTTGTCTTGTGTCCACAGCTTTGATGAGTAAAGAGCAGGAGCTGCAGGCCGTGTCACAGGTCTCGGGCCCTTCAGAGAGTGAACTGGCCCTTCAGGAAACCATCAGCAGCCTTCAGCAGGAGAGAGACGCTCTCAGTCTACAGTACCAAGCACAGGTGACCTGCGTTGACCTTTGTGTCATACATTTACTGTGCAAATACTGCGTTTGTCAAAGTTCACAACTCATGTTTTTCATGAAAATACGGGGTTGTTTACATTCAGGGTTATGATTGGTCATATCGCCTGTCAATCAAACTATTTGTGAGGGGTCAGTAGCTATCCACATATTTTTATGCACATTTTGGGATATCGCATAAAAAAAAAAAACGCTGGATGGAAACACAGATGTGCATAAATTCTAAAAATGAGCATAAAAAACGCCTCAACTGAGTGGATTCATTTTTTTCATTCATTGAAAAAAATTTCATTCATTCATTTCATTCATTTTTTGCACATAAACTAAAACGGAAACTCATTTAAAGAATACTTGAAAGAAAACTTGAGGCTGTGATTGATTAACTGGACTAACCAGTGGACCAATCGCATCGCAGCATCTCAAATGTTGGTTTGGTGGTTCTGAGTCAAAGTCTGTCATCTGAATGATTTGGTTTCAAAATAAAGTCTCAGAGCAGCAACTTCCATTTTTATTACAGATATTTTGCACCAATTTCCCAGAAAGTGAAGATTTTGTTCTCTTGAACACACTGGATGGGAACGCTGCTTTGTTCGCAAATGCTTTATGCCAGTGTTTCTCAAACTTTTTCAGCCCAAGGACCACTTTATCTTCCAATTTTTTTCTGAGGACCACCTAACAGAATCCCACTCTAACACCCCCCCCCCCCCAAAAAAAACAACAAAATAGGAAGAATAAACTGAATTTAAGTTTAATATGCAACTGTTTCTAGTCAAAAACTAATTATTCAAACACAAATGCAATGATATGATCAGAAATTATTATAAGAATTTTATTTCATTTGAAAAAGTAAATGTGAAATGAGCTGCAGCTTAATATGAACAACAAACTGCACATGTGGAAAAAAAAAAACTGCAATTAAACATACTGTAACAGCCTAGATCCCACTTAATGTCATTCCAAAGAGCCATTAGTTTAAAACTGTACTTAAAAAGTACTATGGTAACAATAAAATGCTGAAAAAATGTTCCCCTTAATGTCCAATATCACTGAAATCGCTGGGATTTTACACATAAATAAAAACTAGTACATTACAAAACTAATAGATCTGTGGATTTTATATGAGATTTCCATCTAAAACTTAATGCTGAGTTTAGGTCATCCTTTCGCGGACCACTAGGGGGCGATGGCAGACACACTTTAAGAATTACTGCTTTATGCCCTATTCCAATTTTATGCACAAGTTAAAACCACAACTTTGGACAAAAACATTGCTTTTCATATTCGAAGGCCCTCTAACCATAGTTTTGTTTTCTAAACTTATTTTAATCAAGTCTTTTACAATTGCATAAGGGTTAATGATAATTAGGGATATTATTAAAAACATGATCTAAAGAAGGATATAATATAATGAATAACTTGGAAAATATATATTCGGTGTGTGTGTATATAAAAAAATATATTATCAATTTACATGACTTTTTTTGAGATATTATACTCTCCATATAATCCTGGTTCTTGAAAAACAAAAACATTTGTTGAGAGGCTGAATTAAAATAAGTATCTATTTTTTTTTTTAGTCTATGCTTGTTTTGTCTTAATTTTAAGACATCTTGCGACCCACTTTAAAGTTTTCTGAGGCCCCTTATTGAGTGTTACTTTGCATTTGTTTCTAAACTTAACCTTTAACAGTTGAAATGATGCATTGCAATGGTAAATGATATAAGGGAAAACGTTGTTGTCCTGTAGGTGCGGGACAACGAGCAGCTGAGCCGACTGGTGCAGGAACAGGAAGCGAGGCTGGAAGAACTGGAGAGACAGGCCGAACGGGCCGCTGAAGACGCTCAGGATCGACTCCGCATTCTGGAGGACGTCCAGAGCGATAAGGCCACCATCAGCAGAGCTCTGGCCCAGAACCGAGACCTCAAAGACCAGCTGGCTGAGTTTCAGAACGGTTTTGTCAAGCTGGTGAGCTCTAGATGAAAGATGACGTACTCGAACGCATGTTAATTCTGAGCGATGACCTCTGACCTTTCTCCTCCTTCAGACCAACGAGAACATGGAGCTGACGAGCGCTCTGCAGTCCGAGCAGCACATCAAGAAGGAGATTGCTCGTAAGATGGGTCAGCTACAGGAAGATCTGCACAATGCCAAAGAACAGGTTTGTGTCCATCTAGAGGCAATTGCTATGTATGCTATGTAAAATTAAAATAAATGGTCCTCCACGATAGAGTTAAAGTTATTGTCCTTTTACAAGGAAATTTGTCTTGGACTCTAAAGCCGCATTGATGCACAACAAACCACAACACATAAATTGACGTGCCATAAGAAAACGCCTTTAAAAGAGACCCACACTGTTTACATTATTCCTACAATCTTACCACTTAAAATATTAATAGATGGCAGTAAAATTATTTTTTGTAACTGTTGCTTTTGGGTAATAGAACCCTAAACGCTTCTCTGATGGTAATAATTGATACACTGTTGATAAAACATGACTTGAGTCACTAATCTTTGTGCATTCTTAAAAACCTCAAAACACAACGTGCGCTAGTTTATTTAATGCATTTGCATAATTTCCAACTTTTTTGCAGACAGAAGTTTACAGCATTTCTCCAGGATTCTGCCAAAATAAAAGCTTGAGGATTTGAATGTTGGAAAGCGCAGAATTTAAGACTCTAATATCAATTTAATTTAAAATTCTTAACAGAGTTTAATATTAGCTTGTAACTTATAGTGTAAAATAAAAGTACTATTATAATTATCTTGCTCATTTTATATTGAAGTGCAGTTATAATTTGCAACAGTAATATTTATTATTTATTATAATTAGGTATTATTTTTATAATTAGGGTTAAAATATGGTAGTAATAATAATAACTATTATTATTAGTAGTAGTTATATTATTGTTGTTGTTCATTTTAATTTGCAACAGTAATTTCATTTTATTTTTATCATATGGGTTAATATAATGATGATAATAATAAATATTAGTATTAGTTTTATTATTATTATTGCTGTTATTATTATTCAATAAGTTCCTAAAACATTACAGACTACACCATGTGCAGAATTATTTGGCAAATTGATTTTCTGATCACATTTTTTTTCCAGGCACATTTTACCAATTCCAAATTCCATAAATTTTGTATTTAATCATTTATCAAATGACATATAATATTTCATGAAGACTGGAAATGAAAAACACCTTATATACAGGTGTGCAGAATTATTAGACAGGGTTTCTTTTACAGATAAAGTGAGCCAGAAAAGAGATTTAACTAAGACTGAAAAGTCAAAAATTATTAAATGCTCTTGAGAAGGATGCAATGACCGGTGGACAGTGAAAAGCTCATTGGGTCAGCAGGGTCAGACAAAAACAGCTGGAGACGAAAAGACGCACATTAACTGCAAAATAAGGTGAAAAAATTAAGTGTGAAACCATCAGGAACTACCTGGAGTCTCCAGAAGTGCGATGTGTCAGGATCTCAGACTCAAAAAATCCTAAAAAATGACTCCACTTAATAAGAATCTCAAGCTGAAGTGTTGTAAAATACATGAAGACGGTGATTTATAGGCTTATAGACAGATTCAGAGTGACTCTTGAAGGACCAGCACCACATCCTCTTCGAGGAATTCATCTTCCAGAATCTGGCAGTTCATTTTTAGTCCATCTCTGCTTCGTGGAAGATGAATTCTTCAAAGAGTGGTTCAAGAGGATGTGGCGCTGGTTCTTCAAGAGTCACTCTCAATCTGTCTTATTTTACTTCTAAAGGGTTCAGCTGACAAAACAGTTTAGGAACCTCTGCTTTAAAGGGATGCTTAGCTTTTTCCCCACTATAACCTGATGATTAATTCATCCCATCAGCTGCTGGAGAAGTCGAACGAGGTGGCGTCCGTGCAGGAGCAGAGGGATCAGTATCTGAGCCACCTGCAGCAGTACACATCCGGATACCAGCAGCTGGTGGCTGAGCGAGAACATCTGCACAAGCAGTTCCTGCAGCAGGCGCAGCTGATGGACCGACTGCAGCACGATGAGGTGCAGGGCAAAGTGCAGCTGGAGCAGAGTCACATGCAGCTGCAGGAGGCGCAGGTAAACGCCACGACGCTTCCTTTTGTGTTCCCGCCAACAACAAGCTTTTCTAAGCGTGCGCTGCCACTTTAAATGCTCGATAATAATCCGTCCTGCCCTCTACAGGAGAAACTAAACCAGCTGGCCAGAGACAATGAGGAGCTGAAGACGGAGGTGCAGGAGCTCCTGAGCAGCTCCGTCCTGAACACGTCACACAGAGACGAGGGTGAGTCCCGCGTTACACCGACACGTGTCCGAGAAACATCTGTTCTACCACAGTGACTTGACTGACCATTACCCTGCTGGTGTTTGAAGGTGATGGGCTGGAAAGCCATTCGCTCCCCGAGAGCTTCCAGAAATCACAGATTGTCATTCCACAAGACTTTGAGAGCAGAGAAGAAATGGTGAGTTTGTTAAAGTATGCAACAACTTAATAGACTTGTGTGGCATTGAATATGGAGATTTACAGATTTATTAGTTCATTTTATTTTCTCGTTTCCTGGTCCTATTGTGAATGATTCATCAGTGCACATTAGAACCCAAAAAATTAAAAGCTTGTTTTCACATTTGAAATGACTTCTGTTCTGCTGATGAGCGGGAGAAGAAATTTATATTATATTATTTTATATGTGACCCTGGAGCACAAAACCAGTCATGAGTCACACGGGTATATTTGTCGCAATAGCCAACAATGGGTCAAAATTATCGATTTTTCTTTTTATCCCAAAAATCATGAGGATATTAAGTAAAGATCATGTTCCATGAAGATATTTTGTACATTTTCCACCGTTAATATATCAAAAATGTATTTTTGTAAGTAATATGCATTGGTAAGTACTCCCTCTTTAAGAGCCAATAGTAATTGAATCCAAGTGGGAAGCACAATTATTATTTCTACATACAAAATCAGAGTCTTTACACGTTCAGATCGTTCTCCAACATGTTCCTGTTGTGTTGTTCTCACCCTCTAAAGAGCGCACAAATTGAGTTTACTACAAAAACAGACACAGGCGCTAACTGGAAACAAATATGTATTTCACGTGGGGTTTTTGCTCATAACTTCATGAAAACGGCACAGATCAGAGATCACATCACCATTTAAAACAGATTCTTACGATTAAAATGAGCCCAAAATCCATAATCCATTGTGTCGATCACGAGATATTAATCACGGAGTGATAGCTAAAAACATGTCTCTCGTCTTTCCGGGATGCAATGTGTTAGCCGTTGTTCCCAGAACCGTCCTTGATTATTTTCCAATGTGGAATAACACAAAATATAATTTTAAAGCTTAGGAACTCAGCTTTTTAATGCATTTGATCAACTCTGACCGAGTGCTGAGTAGTCCCTGTAAACCGGAGTGTACTACCCGCCGGTGCCACCTAGCAACGAAAAAATTAATAATCATATTTTTCAAAACTCCATAAAATAGGTGTCATTTGAAAGCTTAGAATCTGAACTTTACAATGCATGTAGTCAATTCAATAAACTCCTGAGAAGTGCAGAGTTATTTGCTGATAAATAGAAAAAAGTTTTCATAATTTATTTAATTAAAAACAAATGTGTGGATTTCAAGTGTCATTTTTACTCATAACTTCATGAAACATGCACAGCATTATTTAAAGCAGATTCTCGTAATCAAAATGAGTCCAAAATCAACATAATCCCTTGCGTCGATCACGAGATATTCCTCATGGAGAAATGATTTTAATAATGTCCATTGAAGCGCGTCAAGAACTGGACAAAAAAGGCTACATTCGTTCCAAATGCTGTAACTTTTGACTACTTCATGCAATCACCACAAAATTTGATCCACATGCAGGTCACATGTTGGATTTTCCGCCTATCTTATATCATTCCTGAATTATTGCATGTCAAATAAGAAAGATATGTAAAATAATAATGGTTTTATCAGCACTTTCTCAGCATGAGAATGTCCAATTATTATGTAATTTATATTTTCTAAAAGCATAAAAGTGTTTTAGCAAATGCTACCTAACTTTTGACTCTCCTTGCTGTAGTTTTGGAGTTACGAGTCTTTACTTTTGTGTTTGTCACTCAGAATTAAAAACTCTGAAAATGCCTTCAGGTCTTTAAAGGTGATTTTCTCAATATTTTGACTTTTTTGCACCCTCAGTTTCCAGATTTTCAAATAGTTGTATCTCGAACAAATATCGTCCTATCCCAACAAACCATACATCATTGGAAAGCTTATTTATATATCTCAATCTCAATTTAAAAAAAAAAATGTATTCTTGGTTTTGTGGTCACACATTATATTATGAAAATTAATAGCTTGATTTTGATTTTTTTTCTTCGGCTGATACCATCAAAGATGCATGAGTGGGAGAAAAAAATTATTATTATATTATACATTTAAAAAATGAATGAATATTAATAGCTATATTATTTTAACATATTAATTAAAAAAATAAAGCTTTCTTTTCGTTATTTGATCACATCTAGTAGCATAAGCTCAAGCTCCACCCAACGTTTTCTCCTCATTAAATAGTAATTTGCGCTCCATCATGAATTCTTTGTTTTCGTCTGATGGTTGCAGGAGGAGTTTATTCATTCCGCTCTGTCACGTCTGGAGGATGAGCGAGATGAGATGAGCCGCCGGTTCGAGGAGGAGAGGAGGCTTCATCACGCCGCCCGCCAACAGATGGCGGCCATGAGCCACGAGCATCATCTTCATCATCATCATCAGAGCACGTGTGCAGAGACAGGTGCGGCTTCAGAGCAAACATCAGACTCAATCACACGTTTGGTTTTAGGGCTTCGAATTTAAAATAAAAATCCACAATCAAATGCAAAAACAGTTCGTTTGAATTTAAGGCATCGGACAACTTTATCAGTGTCGCTCTAGAAGTGATGTAAGAGTCTTTATTGCTTTTTAATATTTTTGTTTACCTATCCAGCTGCTGCATTGCTCATTCAAAACATTGCAGAAATACAGCAGCTCAGTGCTAAGAGCTCGGTTACGTCAAAACCGTAACCACGCCGTTCACATAGAACGCATTTTCTACGCTCTTTTTCCATGTAAACATGCGTTAGACGGACATCTTTGACCATTGAACTCACGTCTCGCATGAGCACCGCATGTTTAGCCATGTAAAGTTAAAAAGTTCAACTTTTAAAAAACATGTTCCCCATTCCACTGCATCTCATGTTTTAAAATGCAAAAAATACTGTGTGATTGGTGCTTTACTTTGGGATAAATACATGATGCTGTCGTTTATGCAATTTATTTGATTTATAAATCAAATTAGTTTATATCATGCACATTATGCACTTTTTTTTTTTTTTAGTCAGTCATACTTCATTGCTTTCAATTAACAATTTAATCCCATGCATTAATATTATATATATATATATATATATATAAAATAAAAATATATTGATATATTTTAGCATACATACCATTGCGCCCTCTTGTGGCCTCAGGAGACAAAGGAGCCAAAATAATAATTTACTAATACCTGGAATATTAGTAATATTTAAGTAAATTCAAATAAAAAAAAATATATACAGTAAAAATTTGATATATTATTCCAATGTGAATCATCTGTTTTCTATGGAAGCCCGTTTCCGCCACTGTTGAGAAAAAAAAAAAATTCCGTAAGTCATAATAATGAGAAACTTTCTCATAATAATGACTTAGTATCTCATAATAATGAGAAACTTTTCTCATAATAATGACTTAGTATCTCATAATAACGACTTAGCATCTCATAATAATGACTTAGTATCTCATAAAAATAATGAATTAGCATTTTTAACTTAATCAAAAAAATTTTTTTTTTTTTAAGAAACTTTTTCATAATAATGACTTAGTATCTCATAATAACGACTTAACATCTCATAATAATGACTTAGTATCTTTAACTTAATAAAAAAAACTTTTTTAATTTTTTTATTTTTTTTATTAAGTTGCTAAGTCATTATTATGAGATACTAAGTCATTATTATGAGAAAGTTTCTAAAAAAAATTAAAAAAAATTTTTTTTTTGATTAAGTTAAAGATGCTAAGTCATTATTATGAGATACTAAGTCATTATTATGAGAAAGTTTCTAAAAAAAATTAAAAAAATTTTTTTTTTGATTAAGTTAAAGACGTTAAGTCATTATTATGAGATGCTAAGTCATTATTATGAGATGTTAAGTCATTATTATGAGATGTTAAGTCATTATTATGAGATGTTAAGTCATTATTATGAGATGTTAAGTCATTATTATGAGATGTTAAGTCATTATTATGAGATGTTAAGTCATTATTATGAGATGTTAAGTCATTATTATGAGATACTAAGTCATTATTATGAGATACTAAGTCATTATTATGAGAAAGTTTCTCATTATTATGACTTACGGAATATTTTTTTTTCTCAACAGTGGCGGGAACGGGCTTCCATAGTTTTCTATGTGAATATATAGTAAAATATAATTTATATCCAGTGATCAAAGCTGAATTTTCAGCATCATTACTCCAGTCCTCAGAGTCACATGATCCTTCAGAAATCATTCTGATATGATGATTTGATGCTCAAGAAACATTTATGATTATTATCAATGTTGAAAACGGTTGTGCTGCTTCTCATTTTTCTAAAATTTTACTATTTAATGATTACTACTACTTTTGCACTGTCTTAACTGTGCTCCTGATTGTGTGTGTGTGTGTGTGTGTGTGTGTGTGTGTGTGTGTGTGTGTGTGTGTGTGTGTGTGTGTGTGTGTGTGTGTGTGTGTGTGTGTGTGTGTGTGTGGTAGGATCTGACGGGGTTCCGGTGGAGGTGCACGAGGCTCTGCGGGGTGCCATGGACAAACTCCAGGAGCGTTTCACCAAGCTCATGCAGGAGAAGGTGGATCTGAAGGAGCGATTGGAGGAGCTGGAGCACCGCTGCATTCAGCTGTCAGGAGAAACGGACACCATCGGTGAGAAAAATGCATGTGCCAGTATTCGGTAATACGACATATCGCGTGTATAAAGAACGAACGATATTGTTATCATGGGCACTTCAAAATACTGTGATTCATTCAAGAGTTGTTTCAGATTTTTGCATCCACTTGTTAAACTGCTTCTACAACAACACCAAATACTTACTTATACAATTATTTTTACTTGCTTGTGTAAATATTCAGTGTTATTTGAGATTATAGTTTTATTATTTTGATTTAAATTTTATTTTTATTTTTTTAGTTTTCATGTGAATTTTTTTTAGTAATTTTGTTACGTGCTTTCGTCATTTTATTGATTTGTTTTTTAAAATATTGCTATTTAAGTTAAATTCATTTTTTATCTCAGTTTAGTTCGCTTTTATTTATAATTATTATTATTATTATTATTATTTATTAATAATGTTAGTGCTTAAACTAAACAAAAATTAGAAATGTTTTAAGTTGAAGTTTTTCAACTAATATTTTTATTTTATTTTATTTGTTTATTTCAATTTTAATAGAATTTTTTATTGTTATAACTCACTTATACAAGTTTTTTTTTCTTTATTCATTTTTACATTTTAATCTGGACTAAAACATGCCAAAGATATTTAGATACTTGTTGTTCTTTTATTATTATTCTTTATTTTCTTTTTGCACTTTAATCTATCTGAAACATTACTTCATACAGCTTTATGATGTATGATTTTAATGTTAAATGTTCTTTCTGTTTTTTGGGGGAAGAAGCTTGTTATTAAGAATACAACACTTAAGTGTTTGTAACGTAATTCAGTAAAAACCAGCCAAATCCACTAATCTGATGATGTTTGACCATTTGAGTTCATCAGCATTGGAGGAGTTTTCTCTTCTCTGATGTGTTTTTTGTTGTGTCGTACGTGCAGGTGAATACATCGCGCTGTATCAGAACCAGAGGGCCATCATGAAACAAAGACACTTCGAAAAGGAGCAATACATCAACATGCTGGCCAAAGACAAGGAGGAGATGAAGGTACGAGGAGCGGCTCTGTGATGGTGTGGCGTCTGCGGCGCGATGTTGACACGTGTGTATTTTTTGTGTGCCGTTTAAGGTGAAGCTAGCCGAGCTGCAGGACCTGGTCATGCGATTGGTGGGGGAGCGTAACGAGTGGTACAGCAGATACATGAGCGCCGTCAGCAACCCCGACCTCCTGCCCTCTGGAGGAGACCAGCCTCACTCTGCTGACGCACACATGGACATCAACAGTGAGGAAAGTCCAGGTATAACGGCACATTCACACTCGTACAAACACGTGTGATTCAGTTCGTTCGGGTGATCTGAATTAAAGCATTTGAGCTATTCCTTTAAATGCTTTGCCAATCTTTTGTGAATCACAAAAAATATTTGCTCTTGAAACAAAATGAAACAAGTAGGGCTTCCCCCCACTAAAGATTTTTCTATTCAACTTGTTCAACTAGTTCAACAAATTTATTTTTCGACTAATTGCACGTTTATATTAATAAGCCATAAATCATAATAACCAATTTTAATTGCCTATATATATATATATAAAACATAAAACAAAAAAACAAGACGACTTTCTAAAATCATTTTGATAATTTATTGTTTTCGATGCTGACTCGTCATCTCCGCAGGACTGCATGTTTCATACGGATTACATCATCTCAGAATAGTTACTTTACGTTTTAATTGGTTTGTTTAAAACTAGACATTTCAAGCTTTCTAAAGATGCATTTCTGGTGTTTGTGACCAAGTTTCAAGTTCACTGAGACGACAGAAAGCACTTCCTGATTGTTTCCATTCAGAGTTTACAGAAATAAAAGTCACATTACTCTCATCTGTATGACTAAAAGGAGTATTTTAAAATGCAGAAGTGATGCGATGAGCGCGTTCTCCACACAAACACTCGAGCTGGGTCAGAATCCGCTCCCTATCCACTATATAGTGCACTATATCGGGTGTCGGCCATTTTGTAGTGCTGTCCGAATTCTGAGTGAACAAATTCATTCCCTACATTCGTTCACTACTTTTACCCACAATCCTCTCTGATTTTGAGCGTACATTCGATGTACACTCGTTAAAGCGCCGTTACCCAAAATCCAACGCGATAAGACGATCGAGCGCGAAAGAAAAATAAATATGGCGGACGGCAATACGGGAAGCGGCAACTTCTACAAATGTAAGTGTCATTTTTTATTAATTAGAACATCTTTGTAAAGATATTTTGAAGCGAAATGATACAGGTTTATATCATAATATATATACTTATTATCATATGATAATTTGGTGGATTTTTCTCATGTTAGTGAACTGTCGTACAGTGTATTTAACCGACGTCTTAGAATATGATGTATTGATGAATTTTTATATGCTTTAGGCACGGATGAGGATGTTGTCTCAATAAACATGACAAATAAACAATTCATGAAGCTAAACAGGACATATTACAGACGGGTAGAGGAAATGTTCATGACGAAATTGTCTGGCGCATGCTATTAACGTCAGCGTCCGAATTCGCTCACTCATTTTCGTTCACTCTTTGCTGATATAGTGCGCTCAACTGCCACGCACTATATAGGGGTTAGTGAACGAGTGGACGAGTGGATGGTTTCGGACACAGCTTTGGATAATAGCACGTGTTGATCTAGGACCAGGCTAACATTAGAGCGAGCGCAGTTGTAAAGTTGCTACTACTTAAATGTTTGAAGTGATTCGCCACATTTGAGGTCGATGAATGATATGCGAATGTTTGGATTTCCTGCCGTTACCAATCTGTCCTTCACTTCCCTTTTTTTTTTTTGTTCTCAGTGACTAACAAACTAATTAAATGTTGCTCGACCAAGCCTCTTCTAACCGACTAACGTTTAGTCGACTTTTAGGGGGCAGCCCTAGAAATTCTTTGCATAATCTGATTAGACAAATGATTCGTGTCATGCCTTTTTCCTCAAATATTCCCTGCTCACACAGCTGTTCTGGACATGAGCACAGCGGTGGACGCGTCTTCATCGGCCCAGTCCAGCGCAGACCCTGACATCCAGAGTTCAGAGAGGCCTGGATCTGCAGCGGAGCTCGCGACCGGCCCGTCCATGAGGCCCCGAGAAGACGGCACGGCCCGTCAGATCATGCAGCTCCTGCAGGAGATCCAGAATCCTCAGGCCAGACCCGCTCCCTTCCTGGGAGAAAACCCCTGCATCCCGTTCTTCTACCGGCCAGACGAACACGACGAGGTCAAGATTCTGGTGGTCTGAACGCGACTTTGTGTGAATGATGGAGCGAATCTGAATCTTTTCACCTGATGTTTCCAGCTTGGACACGTGGGTTCCCCTCTTTTGTTTCTCTGGTTTGTTCAGAGAAATCTGATTCATTCTGGTTTGTGCGTGAACCGGTTAATCCATAAGAATATCAGTTCTCGCTGCTCTTGTGTCCTTTCCCCGGTCCGCTTCATCACGTATAGGTGCGATTAGACAGCTGCGGTTTCAGATCACTGATGATTCATATCAGAACGATTCAGTGAACTCGTTACATAATCTCACACCAATATGATATGATAGAGCAGGTCTGGAATAAGAAGATGAAGTGTTTTCTGAAAGAATAACGTTATGAAGTGTTTGTTCGCTTGCAAAGCATGTAGGGCAGAGTATTGAGAAGGTAACGCGTTATAAACCAAAACGTCATGATCTGAACATGCAATAAATTGTAAGTCATCGGTGTCTAATATTAGGATTCGTCGAAAGATGTAATTATAATTTCTTCCCTACCGACTCAGACCGCACTGTAAACATTTTTTGTTGTTGTTTCAACTTAAAAAAGTGTTTGTGCTTCCTTAACTTTAAGTCCAGTCAACTCAAATATCCAAGTTGACTCAACTTAAAATTAAGTCGGCACAAACGACATTGTTTTTGTTTTTACAGTGTGTGCGCGAGTCGAAGCTCGTTTGTGGCTAACTCTATGACGCCGTCAGCCGAGAGTTCAGAGCGTTCGTTCGTTGAAGTCGAGTGAATGATTCAATGAGTGCGAGTTCACGAGAGCTGTACAGAAGCGATTAGAAAATAATAATTCCTCTTACGTGAGCAAAGCTGGACACTTTCAAAAGCATCGAAACACTTTCTGTGAAGCCGTTCTAATGCACCTTGTAATTAGTTGTATGTTTTTGTACATAAATGTAATTCACGGCTACACCTTTAAAGAGCGCTGATGCGTTGCGTTTTAAATGCATGAGGCTCTTTTGAAGTATTTGCATATTATGATCAGCTTACAGGTGTTTACAAAAACACTCAACCAGTTATGAAGTAGTGTGTGCATTGCTTTCTGATGCATTATATTTACACAACAGGCTTCATGGAAAGTGTTGGCGTATTTATACTCGCGGTTAGAACTGGAAAGCGCGTTTACGTCAGAATACTGTGACCCTGCTGTTCTCTGAAGCACTTTTATTAGTCACACCTGTGAACGTCAAGCTTACGCATTTATATCTGCGCTCTCGTGTATGAATATATTTTACGGTGGTTATTTCGGGGCGCGGGCTATTTTCCAATCGATTATTTTGCAGGAGTTGATGTAACGGATGTGTAAATAGTGTAACTGTGTATCATAATGTATATTCACGGGGGGAGAAGGATGGACGGGATGCTTGCGTTTGCCTGCTGAAGAAAAAGACAAATCTTGTTGGAAGAAAGGATGATGTTTGTGTGGTTTCATACTACGGCTGAACTAAAGGAGAATTCTATTTATTTGGGATAATTAATGACACACTAATCTGTTTTAATTTAGACTGATGGAACACAATGAAGGAATGATGAGTTGTTTCAGCAGAAGTTCTTCTGCGGTGATTTTCCTCCTAAATAAACCTGATTGAGCAAAGCGAGAGCTGTTTGACGTCTGCCGTTAATGATGTGGGAGTTCAGTGTGATTTCGTGCTCGTTTGACGTACGGCTAACGTGATTTTAATCCGCTTTATTTTGATGACCTCACTGGGACAATACATTGAATATTTGCTCTCAACTAAAGGTTGTTGCTTTAAAAAAAGCAGCTTCTGTGTCGCACCTCAACTTCCTGTTTCAATAGCACGCGTTAGCGCTCGCCCGCTTTTGTCAGCATCCAGAACCAGTGCCGTATTTTTCCATTCATTTCTCCCATAGGGATTTTTTTAAAGTCTTTGTTAAAGAGTAATAAGTGTGTGTGTATATATATATATATATATGTATGTGTGTGTGTGTGTGTGTATATATGTATATATGTGTGTGTGTATATATGTGTGTGTGTGTGTATGTATGTGTATATATATATATATATATATATATGTATGTGTCTGTGTGTGTGTATATATGTATATATAATGTGTGTGTATTTATGTATATGTCACGTATATATATATATATATATATATATATATATATATATATATATATATATATTCACATACACATATATATGTATATATGTCCACATATATTACATATACATAAATACACAAATATATATATACATATATATACACACACACACACATATATATATGTGTGTGTGTATATATGTATGTAATGTATGCATTTAAGTATTTTGAGAGCATAGAGAGATCAACTCGATTGCATCTTTTGCAGTTCATGGGAGTGGGCGGAGCTAACAAGATCTTTGACTTTTTTTCAACTCTGATTGGTGTATTTTTCTGTAAAGCATCATGGGTAATGTAGTTTTCAATTTCCCTATGTAGAAAATGAATGGATTTTTTTTTTTACTTCCAAAACCCAACTGTTGAACAAACATCAAAATTATAAGATTTTTTTTCTTGGTAATTATGACTCGGTACACCATCATTTAGACTTTTTGTCTCTTAATTACGACTGACATTTTCAGATCTCATTATGCTTTTATCTAATACTTTTGACTTTTCATGTCATAATTATGATTTACTGACGCATGCCATCTCTATATGCTTGAACAAATTCTCTTTAATGTGTCTCCTTAAAACCGCAGTGAACCAAAGAACAAAAATGTGGTTTGAAGTCGCCGGTGTTTTTGAAACTAATCATGTGACCCAGTGGAGGCGGGGCTAATTTGCATAATCATACGATTCCATATACTAAATGAAGGGTGTAGCGTTACATTCAAGCTATTTTAAAGGATTTTTCAAGGAAAAAAAGTTTAAACATGTCACATTGGTGAGTTTTAAGGGACGAAATTATACTACAGGGAGACTTTAAGAGTCCGAAGAGGATAAAAACAGCACAAAAGCCAGGTTTCGGTACACTGAACTTTAATGACGACACAGCCCCGCTTGACCAGCAGAGGACACGTTACACACTCATTCATCCTTTCATTCACACGTTACACACTCAGTATTGATACACCTTTCTGTCCAAACACAGAAAGAGGCCCGGTTTATTCCTCTACACGCTCCATTTCTCACTTTGCACATGATCGTAAGCTTAATTTAAAGAAATCACTTATCCATAATAATTTAATATTCAATAATCGTACATGTGGACTACACTAGTCTCTAAACAGTGGAAGCACAAGTTGCATAAATGCACCACAAAGATACGCAACGCACTTAAGATACAGTATGCCCATGACAAACATTTGAACTCTTAAATAACAGTAATTGTGGGTTTTTACTAAGACTGGGAGTGGATTTGGGGAAGGTTCGGTGCGAATGATGAAGACGGAAAGATACGACTGATACGGCACTGTTGAAACGGTCTGGTCACGCAACACCACGTGATCTTTTAGCAACAGGGCTTTATTATTATTATTATTATTATTACAACAACCACAGAATTACGAATTACAGTCCACTGGTGTAGAGGGTTGCGCTCATATTTTCTCGTTTTCAACCAAACAAACAACATCTGAAGAAACTGGAATGATTTCAATGCATAGACCAGCATTTGACTTTTCAATTTTTGCGTTCGTAACGAACAAAGACGTGAGGATAAATGTGCGCAATTTCAATGCAAGGCTCATATATGGGGACGGTTTGACCACACACAGAAAAAAAAAAGTGCTTCGTATGTTTTCTTTTAATACTTTTCCATGCTATAAAAAGTATCGACCAATGATAAACGTGTCTGTCATTCACTTTGACGAGGTCATGTGACTGAAATCAAAATTGCACCTTTAATCATATGTGGCTCTGTTCAGAACATCATACTATGTCTGTAGTATGTAGTATGTACACTATGCGCAGTATGCAAACATCCATTTTCAACATCCTTCACCAGCCGTGAAAAATGCAAAAATAACTATTGATTTCTGGACACAACTTGCTGAATTAAACATGCAGTCAGTTGATAAACAATTCTGGGTTGAAAATGGACAATCCCATGTTTGACCCAGTTTTTATCTAACTCAAACTATTGTTTAAAAATGCTTGCATAAAACATTTATAAATATGTTCAATGAATAATAAGTGAACAATAAACATTAATTAAATGTTCACCTTTTCTTCTAGTAATTATGTGTCCGATTTTTAATTCCCAACCTTTTTTGGGGTCATTTTTAAACAAAAGTTGCCGCTGGATTTGTCCATTTTCAACCCAACTTTGCTTGTTTTTAACCCAGCATTTTTTACTTTTTAGCATTGAATAGTTCACTTTCCCATGCTGTTTTGTTAAAAATAGTAAGCAGTATACAGTATACACACTTGCAAGTATTCAATTCCAAACAGTCTGTGTGTGGAAAACCTTCCCGACATGAGACTCTTATAATATAGAGATAGTCAACCTGGACGTGTCACAGTCTCTGCTTCTTTATGGAATGCATTAAACAGGTTTTGTAAACACACAAGCGTCTCAGCGAACGTCTGTTCACCCTAAAACTGCACTATGATGTTTTTATTGACATGCATGAAGATTAACCGATTATATTGCACTCTCAAATTGAATCCAGCCCCACTAAAGGTTCATATTTCTCTAAGTGAATGATTTCTGATGATGATGATGATGAAGGGCGAACACACGTCCTCATACCTGAAAGCTTACCCCAAAAAAAACTCCATGAATTAGTGCTTTTGTCTGGTTTTCCAGTGCCTAAACATCTCGAAAATGAGACAAAAATACAGATTGGGATATTCATTTTTTTTTTTTTTGCAGTGTGGGAATAAATGGCTTTTGAATACATGAAGTCAGTTGAATGATTTGTTCCAGGAAAGGCCTCCTTTCTTGACACGGGTCACAATGTGAGGAGATTTTTGAAGAAACGCTCCACCGGACGATGAGCCGAGGACGCAGGAAACCTCTTCGTCGTGTTCTTGGCTGTGGTTTGGGGTTGATTTACTCAATGTGGGGAAAAACCGAGAAGAAAGCAGGGAAGAGGAAGGTGCTAAGGGTCACGTGGAGAGAAGGGGGCCGTCGGGGCTGCTCTTGTTTGACTGACTGAGCCATGAAAGCAGAAAGAAAAACAGAGTTAGAATTGAGACAAATGAAGCCCAGAAAGTGTCCTCAGAGTCCACACGGAGAGAAGACAAACCCCACGTTCCCTACATGTGTGTCTGTTTACAATATAAACTCTCATTCATAACAAACATTTGAATATTACCTAACAGACTATTCATTTATATTCAAGTCAAATGTCATATAGTGGCCACACAGAGTATTTGAATGACTAAAGTCACACTTAAAATGTCTAAATGTCATTGGATAAAAAAAACAAAAAACGATGTTTTATAGGCATGACCAAAATGTTTCATTAAAATATTATTTGAAAGCTATCTTCTTTTTTCCGTTATTAAATAGTGAATACATCAAAATTAATTAATAAATTTATTTAATATTTAGTTTATTCTTGTTTTTATAATTATTATTAATTATTTACTATGTTTTTACGCTGTTTTTCTTCCACATCAGCATCGAAGCTAGATCTGTTTTAGCATTTCACATTGTATAAACCTTTTTTTTTTTCTCTTTGGTCAAACTGCTTTTTAAAAAGCATTTTGTATTAAATGCACGACTCTCTGGAATACTTAATTCTGATTCGTCAATCACGCGGTCAAATTTGCCCAAATAATCAGTGCTCTTTTTTTTTTTTTTACAATTTTAACTGTAACCTTCAACAAAACTAAATATTAATAAAGGTGTTCGTATTTAATATAATATCGCTGTTCAGTTAAACCGGTACTACTTTCCCGCTTCTCACTCCGCCTTTTTCAAATAGAAAATTGGCGCCAAACGTCATTGCCTCCGTTAATCCCCTCAGAGGACTTTTATATTTCTTTTATGGTGAAAATAAGATTTCTGACTGGAAACCACCCCAGGAGACGATGGTGGCCACACAAACTTTGTGTGTTTTCAACTTTAGACTGGTTTAACTGTCAAATTATGAGGAAAAATGTTGGAGCTTCAGCATCCCACAGTCGACATCAAGTAAGACTTTTGGTTTATTTGCCGCCGTGCAGTAAATAACATCATTATTAACGAAGTGTTCAATGATTATAGCAGCTTAGGCTCTCTTTATGTACTTTTAAGAGTTTGACAGCCCGTATAGCTTTTAATATCGGGAAATATTTAGCGTTATGACCGGCGCTTTCAAATAATAACTAATCTTGCGTCAGTTAATAATTTAAGTTTAGTTTTAATGACAAGCACGTTTGTATACAGGAAAAGTGGTCCGTTAAAAAATTAATGATCTCTAATTGGCTTGATTAACCAAGCCCTTGCAACATATTTAATGATTTGTAGTGTATATATATATATATATATATATATATATATATATAATGTATATGTGTATATATGTGTTCTCGTTGCATTTACATTGTTTTAATTGTTAAGTAATTTGAAGTATAGTTTTGTTTTTATTGTTCCTGTGTTTTCTCTTTCTGGTTTAGTTCCTGATTGCCTTGTTTGTCTAGTTGGTTACTCTAGCGTGTCTCCATGGCAACTAATGATTAATGCTCACACCTGTTCCTTGTTCGTTACCTTGTGTATTTAATCCTCAATGTTTCTTCTGTTCTTCTTCTGGTGTTGTTCCTCATGGATGTATCTTGCACATTTGTTTTCCCCATTTCTGGATTATCTTGTTCTTTGCCTGGATTTAGTTCTGTTATTTTGTTTAAATAAACGTCGTAGTGACGTTCAGACATTTAACTGTGGCTTAAGTGTCCAAATATGCTTATGGCCACCATATAAATGTTCATTTTTAAACTGAAATGTATGTGAACTACTATGGAAACGATGACTTGCATTAATATCAAGTTATTATAAAGTGTTACAAACCTTAGTGATGTAATATTTTATTTAAGTTCAACATTTAAACAATTTTCAAACAATTTCGATGATGCAGACACGGAAAGACTCATGTGGAATGACTGTGGAACTATGGGAAAGTTTATTACCCTTCGGGGAGTTTGGTGTCGTCTTCTGGCCCGTGAGCTCAGGGACCACTGCAGCCCGACACACATACGAAACGGAAACAAAAAAAAAGCCAAAAGTAATGTACAGAAATGCAGATGCACACAAGCACATTCCAGAAGATGCAGTTATCATGAGACTCCAGAACACACTTTGGAGAGATAATGCATCCCATATACAGTGGGAAATCAAGCGTCTGTTAGCCGGGCAGTAAACCAAAAGAAGCTTAAAAGATGGCAGAAAATAAAGTGAGAGAAATGCATTTATCAAACCCTGTGCTCAGTCATCGAACACTTCCTGTCAAGCTTATTCTTTAATATAAGGAGCCATATATGGTGAATTAATATCATGAATAGTGATCTAAAACTCCTCAACCATCTGTCAAAGAGTTTGAGTTCATTAAAACATTGTGTTCTAGATCTACAGGGGTTTTCAAACTTCAAAAGATGTCAATATTTCCCTTTTCTGAGTTTTGTTTTGGCTTACAATGTTGTACATCATCTGCATTTCTCCAGCCTGAAGGTCTACAAGAACGCGAGATGCAGCGCTCGGGAATGTTTTTTTAAAAAAGCAGAGAATGTGAAGTGTCGTGCCTTTGAGACGTGATGCGATAACGGAAATAATATAAATTGATACCATTTTTGACATGAAAAAAGAAAATAATCGCACTGGCTGTGGCCTCCTCCGACGTGTTGCCGCCAAATAAAACGGTTGCCGTGCCAACTTGCTACTTTAAACAGAAACTTGCAACGTTTGCCCCGCCTCCAAGTTCTTCTGATTGGTCCGCTGTTTTTGGAACTGACGTCGATGAGCTGCGCTACGTGTAAAAGTTGAAATTCTTTTAACGTGACACGACGTCTTAAAAACGCGCTGTAAAAGATGTGAGCGTTAACGGTCATACACGTCCATATAGCGCGTGTTTACATAGAAAAACAATGGAAAAGTAGCGCATTGAAATAAAACGACCTCTAACACGGTAATTACATTTCGCTTGAAAAAGTAAAGTAATGGATTACTTTTAATTTTTCTGTAATGTAATCGGTTACTTCTGATGTGATTACATTAAATATTGTATAGACTTTATAACAATTCTATATAAAACAATAGTGGATTTAAAATCAAAATTTAACTTTTGATATTAAAATGTATGTTTTTAATGTAACCTTGTCCCTTTAAATACATCGGTCAGTTCAAGAATAATTTATGCGATTTATTTTAATTAAAAGAACCGTTTCCTGTCTATCCTTGTATTGTTCAACTGGTTGACGGATTTGAGACTTAAGTAATAAGTAAATAAGTAATGCAATACTTTTTTTTTTAATAATAATAAGTAATGCAATACTTTTTAGAGCGAGTAATTGGTACAGTAATCTAATTACACTAGTAATTAATTTTTTTTTTAGAGTAAATTACCCAGAACTAGTGTAAAACAGTGAAAAATATTTTAAATAAGAAGAAATAAAATTTAACTAAATAAATGTCATAAAATAAACAACAAATAAATAATACATATAAATTATACACAGTATAAATTATATACATGAAAATATATCGCACCAGGATGATCATATTTGGAGGCCGTTGCGTCTAAAAGATTGAAAACCCCTGGTCTAACAAACATATACATATGAGTTTGACATCATGTGACACAAATGAACACTTAAACCTGTGACAGAGGGTTGTAGAGTTATTGTGCTGTCCAAGTGAGTGTGTGTGTGTGTGTGTGTGTGATGAGGAGCAGGAAGGGGAGGAGTTCTGGCTGGGTGGGCGTGTCTGTCCTCGCTGTCTGTCACAGGGATGGGAGGGGCTAATAGTCTAAGAGGGAGGAGTCTGTGGGTCAGTTGGGTCGAGTAGGTGATGCCGGGGGTCGTCGGCTGCCATGGGAACACAGAGAGAAGATGGATGAGTAACAGACAACACACACACACACACACACAGAAAACATTCAGTCGGTGACACTGTTAAAATTAAAAAAAATTCATTCATGTGAGAATATAAATAATAAATTACTGAGCGCATAATCATTCAGGATATTTAATCTCATGATTTTGTAAAAATGAATCGAGTAATAATAATTATAATAATAATAATAATTACATTAATACGCTATTCGTTTTATGTATTTAAAAAAAAAACTAAATGGCATTTTTGACAGCAAAAAAATTAATAATAGTTGAAAATGGCAGAGCGTGAATTACAGAATAAAGTTTTAAAACATCTTACAGCATTCAGTGATCACGCCATGACAGAATGAGACAAACAACATGGACATCTGACCCTTCACCTTTGACCCCACTGTTCAGCTTCACCCTAAAGGTCACGTGCAGCGCTTAAGTGGGTGCTTGTAGTGATTTGAAGTAAGAGGGATCATAAATAACGATGGTAAAATCGAAATAAAACAAGTGCACAGGGGCGGCAGGAGGAAAGGCTTTTCAGATCTTGATTTAAATCAAATAAAACTGAAAATAAAATCAACCTGATGCACACATTCAGAGAAGACGCATGCTGCTGTCCGTCTGAATGATGAGGAAGACGTGTGCATGTGCGCATGATTTGCAAAAAGCTGCAGTTCCTATTTATACGCAAGGCAAAGTCTCTTTATACCTCGAAATAGCTACGAATAATAATAAGATTCATATAAGATCGATTCATATTGCTCTACGAATTGCTTTTGTTCTGCTTTGGATGGTAAATGCACAAATGTAAACGAGTGACGTGACTTTGCTGTATTCAAAATTCAGTAACAAAGACCTGGTTTTTAATTTTGTTATCGTTATTAGGCGTCATTTTGTTCTTAAAGAGCCCCATTATGCTGTTTTAAAGTGTTAGTTCACCAAAAAATGAAATTGTCGCATAATTTACCCTCCCTCAAGAGTTCGGTTCGTGTCGAGAAGACTGAACATCCAGATTCAGATATGGTAATGGGCGTTTCATTTCCGACACGGGCCTTAAGTGGTTGACCAATCACAACAGGCTTTAGAGAAACTGAATTTTTAATACCCCCCTAGCGTATATGACTTTCTTCTTTCAGTCGAACACAATTGGAGCTATATTAAAAATATTCTGGTTCTTCCAAGCTTTATAATGGGAGTGAATAGTAACTGAGATTTTGAAGCCCAAAAAAGCGCATCCATCCGTCATAAAGGTAATCCATACGACTCCAGAGGGTTAATAAAGACCTTCTAAAGCGATGCGTTTGAAAGAAAAATATCCATATTCATAACTTCATAGACCATAATCACTATGTTATGGTAACGTTCGTCCGCACGTTCACGAGAGTCGAGTTGTGGCGTATAACGTAGGAGTAACGTAAGCATGGGTGAGAGTCGCACTTCAAACAAACTCAAGCTAAAAATAAAACTAAAAATTCTCATTTTAATTCGTAACCAGTGTTTTGATTCGCTCTATCATCTGCGCTTCCACGTTCGACAATACGTCATGCATCAGGTCAAAGTTCGCTCTTCCGCCGGAATCGACTCGCTTGACAAACTCGCTTGAATACATTTTACATTTCACTTTGAAACCAAATCTTCTGCCGTCGTCTTGTCAGTCAGCTCGCCTCACTTTTGTTTCTCTCGTGATAAACGAAATTTGACTCCTGGTGCTGATCTGTGGTGCGACTCTTGTTCGGCTCACTCACTCTCTTGTTCGGTTTTTAATTATAGAGTCTGTTCTCTAACTGAACTGAATGATTTTTATCACTATAAAAAATCAAAATGGCGGTGGGCGGCGCCGTGGTGGGTAAGTGATGTAGCCGGTGTTGTGGCTGAACACCGGTAACACAGACAATCGCAGCAAGCCTAATCTGGAGATACTGTACTCGTTCAGAAGATGTGTGATAGCGCCCCCTAGTGTTTTCTCATAAAAGACTATGGTCTTCATTGGCTGCCCGTGAACAACGTCTACTTTGCTCCGCCATCAGACACTGTAGCTGAGATTGGAAGAGTTTGGATCGAGAAGACTGAACATCCAGATTCAGATATGGTAATGGGCGTTTAATTTCCGACACGCGCCTTAAGTGGTCGACCAATCACAACAGGCTTTAGAGAAACTGAATTTTTAACTCGCCATCGACAAGTTATCTTGTCTTTTATGAGAAAACGCTTGACGAGATTTTTTCACTGTAATACGCTAGGGGGGGTATTAAAAATTCAGTTTCTCTAAAGCCTGTTGTGATTGGTCGAGCACTTAAGGCACATGTCAGAAATGAAACGCCCATTACCATATCTGAATCTGGATGTTCAGTCTTCTCGACATGAACAACACGAACCGAACTCAAGCTACAGTGTCTGATGGCGGAGCAAAGTAGACGTTGTTCACGGGCAGCCAATGAAGACCCTAGTCTGGCATTATGCAAATTTGTTACATTGTTATGCAAGTATAGTCAGGCTAGAACTGCTGACGACTCGTTTCAGCAGTTACGAATCGATTCTTTCTTTTAGGAGACAATGACTTTATTTGTTCTTCAGCTCTATTACACACTGCATGAAAGGGTATATTTAATAAAAGCATAATATGGGCACTTTAAGAAAAAAACGAAAAAATATTTGACCTATGAATCCTAATGATTGTCAACTGTCTGAACGCTTCTTTATTTTCGATCAATAGATGATTTGTGTGTGTTTGTGGTGTTGTGTGTGTGTGTTGAAGGGTCTCAGAGACACTCGGCCATGCAGAAGGGAGGGGGAATGGCGAGAGAACCACAGACGTACCAGAAGCGTTAGTCCTCATTGGTCACTGATTGTAATTCTGTGAAAAATAATCAATATCAGCAGTAGGGATTGAGCCAGAGCGAAGGGGAGGAGGAAGAGAAGGATGTGCGAGACACACACACAGTTAACATGGAGGAGACACAGAAACATGAACACTTCTCCAATCCAAGCTAACCAGAAACTGACGTCCAAAACCTGAGCTCGTTTTAATCACGTCGAAGCCAATTATGAATTTAAATGCATAATCATCATGATGGATATTTACTGATTTTTGGAGAAGTTCTCGGTCAGAGGTTTTGGAGGTCAGCGTGCAAATCATTTATTAGGGACTTCAGCATTGCATTTAGGATTTAACTAGGGTCAGAATGAAAGGTGTGTGAGTGACTGCTGGGAATTGTGTGTGTGTGTGTGTGTTGCTGTCGGGAAGCAAGCGTTAGAACGATTCAAATCACACGCAACAGAGGACAAACTTCAGCAATGGACAGAAAGAAAAACAAACAGAACAGAAGAACAGAAACATCCCTCATGACCTCCCTGCGGACGGTCAGTAAAGCGTCTGTCGGCGGTGTGTGAGGAGTGTGAGCGCGGCGTGTGCTGATGTGATCGAGGCGTCCATTCAGTGACACATTCATAGATGAGATGCGGACCGTTAGAGCTGGGTGATATAGTAGTTGAAGCATTAAAAAGCCTGATTGTGACGAGTGGGGCGGGCGAGAGCCGTGAGGGAACGGCGCGAGGCCGGTGACGCGAGTGATAATGAGCGTCACCTGCGCGCTACACCGGTCTCGTGTCTCTCACGGAGGAGCTCCGGAAGCATAAAAGAGGAGCGACTTTATGTTGTTTTATTTTGTTTGTCTTTTACTTTCGTTTTATTGTTTGTTTATTTGGATATTAAAAGTTGTTGAACGTTCGCCGGTTCCCGCCTCCTTCTTCCCATATTTACGAACTGTGTTACATTGGCAGCTGAAGCTCATTATCTCTCACGTCACCGGCCTCGCGCCGTTCCCTCGCGGCCCTCACCCGCCCTGCTCGCCACACTGATATTTATAAGCCTTTTGATGATATTTTGAGGAAGCATCATTTCAAACAACTTCAAAATGCTTTTTTTTGTCATCCATATGCAGATAAACTACCGCTCAACAGTTTGGGGATGATAAGATTCTTTTCTTTTTTTAAAGAAATTAATACATTCATTTAAAAAAAATAAAAAATGTATCACCATTTCCACAAAAATATGAAGCAGCACAACGTTGTCAACATTGATTGTTTTATGATAATATTTCACAATATTAGAGTTTTTACTGTATATCTGATCTTTGGTGAGCTTTTAAAAACAATTCACAACCCTCTGGTGCTCTTCAGTCATTTTTGACCAAAAAAAGTAAATTTTTTACTTCATTGTAATGGTACAAAACTTGGTAAAGGTTTTGCCACTTGCTATGTAAACACACACACACACACACACACAGAGTAATTTAATCTAGTGGAAACTTTTGGTACTGCACCCCAACAAAATCTCACTGAAAGCGCATTTTTTTGAGAGATCAAGCTCAAATTTGGAACACAGCTTTATTTATGAGATTTATGGCTTTGATGTTTGAAAAAAACATTATTGAACTAAAATAAATCACTCATTTCAGTGAAATGAATAAACAAATAAAAATCTGTAATTTTTGACCACCATGTGAGGAGCACCAGAGGGTTAAAGAAAATCTGACCAGTCCCAGACTTTTGAATGGTAGTGTATTTATAATAAACATTTTAATACATAAAAAAAATGCCATGGGAAGTCTTCTCTGAACACTTTTGATTGATGACGCGAACTAATCATCCACTGAAATGAACTGAACATATCACGAGACAACGAAGGATCCTGAAACTAATCTAATGACACAATCTTTGACCAATCAGAAAGCGCATAAAATTTGCATATCATCAGCAAAATCCTTGTGAATTCTGGATATACCACCCAGCCCTACTGAGAACACACTGTGCATCAAATGGTTTAAATCTGTAACGTTTGAACGATAATAATAAGAGTTAGAAGCAGGACGCCAGAACATCTAAATATGATTGATGGCATTTTGATAACCATAATAATAGCAATGAGTTGAATTTCAGTGATGGTCAGACTGCGGCTGCTTATCGTTTAAACGTTGGTATGGTGACCGGTTAACTCACCCACACCACCGCACTTATTCCAGCAGTCTCACATTCCGCGGCTAAGAGCAAACGGATGTTCTTATTAGACTGCAGAAGGTTAGTCTTTTCTGAGCATCATGTTTCATGGACATTAATGTGGTCATTTCTGCTCCACTAACGACATCAGACGGAGTAGACGTAGGAATTGCCCCTTCGCAAGCAGTTTGATTGACAGGCGATCTGACCAATCATAACCCCGAATCCGCCTTTTTGTCTGAGGAAGCAGTCAGGGGAGTTAGTAGATTAACGTTGGTGAACTTGAACTTGATGTGCGGTTGCGAAGGGTCAATTGGTCGCCTTCTATTGGTTGGACAAACATATAGACTGGTCATGTTAAACTGATTCCATTAGGTGGCGCTAGTGCCGCAGAAATTACACACTGCAGCTTTAACATGTACGCCTCAAATATGAGCGCATTATTATTGTTTTCCGGTACAAATGCATTATTTCATCAGCAGTTTCTTATAACGGTCATCCTGTATCAGTCTCACCTGGGCACGCCGGGCGGTGCGCGGTTAGGCCGGGATGGGACCTGAGGCGGGGGCCCGCCGAAGGGGTCCGGAGAGGCTCCCGGGCGAGAGGGAATCGGTGGCCCGCCGGCAGCGGGGGGCACCGGGGCCGAACCACGAGAACCTGGGCGTGCCGGAGGTCCTGGAGGAGGGGCCCGTCTCTGAGGGGTCGGGCTGGTGGCCGGAGACCTTACGGAGAAATAATGAGAGTAGCTTTTGAGGTCAAAGTAGTACTTTTATACTGTTTTGAATATGTATGTAGTAGATTCATTCACGAGTTGTATGCATAATAAAGATCCACTTCATCGCTTACGAAGGAAAAAATACATTTCCGTGTTTTGTTACCTAAAATAGATTATCTGTAAACTAGATCGAAAAGTTCGTTGAGACAAACTTTAAGTTGGCTTGAAAAAGCCTAGCCAGAAGTAGTTTGAAAAGCATAAAGTTTGAAATAGTTTAAGTTTAGAAGTTTTCATTGATAGATAGATAGTCAGATAGATAGATAGAAAGATAGATAGATAACCGTTTTATGTTGATTTTAAGAACAGCAACAACGGTAGAAAATAATAATTATAATAATAATAAAAGTTTTCCTAATTTTGGTGAATCAGCATATATAATGGTACACATCTCTTAGGATTCTGTGGTGGCCAAGAAGCTAATTTCTCATCCTCCAGTAGGTGGCGCTACTGTCCCAGTCTGTAACATGTGACGCATTATTGGATGTCATTTTGTTTTGAACTGAAGGCCTAGCTCATGAATATTAATGAGTTCCTGCTGAGAGAATATAATTAATATTAATGAGCCCAGCATTAACCCAAATAGGATGAGTAAAATCATGCAAATACACAATGATGGATTATATGTAAAATATAATAATAATAATAAAGTATTAATAGTATATTTATTTCAGGATAGGATATCATTATTCTCCAAACCCAAAATATAAAGCCTGTTTAAATATTTATGAGCTATTTACTAAATGTCTAAATAGTCTGTGCAATGAAGAACGCTGGAGTATTTGCACATTTCAGGCTCAAAAATAAAACTATTTATTAATATAAAATTATGATTTGAAAGTGTAAAGAAGCAAAGAAACAACTAAAAGTCTCAATAGCTGTTTCCATCCAAAGTTGAGCAAAATTGGAATATGGCATAAAACATTTGCGAATAAAATACTGTTTCCATCCCATGTGTTCTGGGGCCGGTGGCACCAGCTGGACGTACACCCGGTCGTAAGACTGAGCTTAACGTAAAATGCGTTTTAAATCCGGCGTAGAATTGATACCTGTTGCAGCATCTGAGCGTAGCGCTCGTCTGAGACTAAATCTGACGCCGAGTCAAAGCGAGAAGTTTCCATGATGAAAATAAAGACAAATAAAAACGTTGAGATGATGGAGCATCTGGTGTACAGGCTGATCATATCGTCGTGTTTTTCAGAGCTGTTCTCAGTATTAAAGGCGGGTCGGGATTATCTGCTAAATTTGAAAGCATTATTAAAATATAACTTGCTCCATAAATTTGTACTTCGTGTAAACAGATTATCTTTTGCCACATAAAAATCTTTTTTTATTTGTTACTGAATTGTACCAAAATATGCATATACTTACTGAATTGCTCAATAATTTTTCTTGTTTTACTATCTGATCATTTTTTTTGTGTAATTTTTCATCTATTCGTTGGAGCCAATAAATTCACATTTGTAACCATAGTAACACGAACGGCGTCTCAACTAACATATTAGCGTGCACGCGCATCGTCTACGCTAAGCGTAGCTGCGCCTAGTCGTAGTTTTCGATGGTGCAACAGGTGTAAATATTCATCGGAAAGCTGGACGTAACCAAGTCCAGCGTAGAGCTTACACCCGACTTTTTTACGTCCAGCTGGTGCAACTGATCCCTGGAGAACAAAATCACTTCCTGCGAAAACAGGCGCAAAATATCTGTAATGAAAGCGGAAGCTGCTTATCATAAATGAGTTTGTCTCAGAGCGGCAGACGAAACACGATAAACGCTGTGATGGAATCGTGTGAGACGCTTCTGGAGGGAATGAAATCGAATCATTCTGATGACAGACTTTGACGCCGGTGTTTCAGAACCATCAAACCAACGATGCAATTGGTCCGCTGGTTAGTCCGGTTATCCGCCGAGGCACACGAGTTTTTGAGGGATTTACAGTAAATGTGTTTCTGTGTGCATGTCGTCTCAAAAAATGATCTGGCTAGCGTTTTTTATGCACCTTGGCATTTCTTTTTATGCGATATCCCAAAATGCACATTAAAATAGGTGGATGGAAACCTAGCTAATGACTTTCATTCCCCGCTAAAGATCCGTGTTTCGTTCACCTTCCTCCGGAGCCGGAGCGCTGCACCTGCAGCCAGGAGTCGTCCACCGGCGGAGGCAGAGCCGTGGTGACGGTGGTGGTGCTGATGTCTCCGATGATGTGGAGAGCTTCTTTGAGAGCGTGGTACATGCGCAGCATCTCGTCGCGGCGCTGCGCCTGTTCGGCCGACTCCTCCATCAGAGTGTTCTGATCTCCACACGAGTACAGCTGAGCCAGCAGCTCCGCGTTGATGAAATCCTTCGTCTGACACACACAGAGAGAGAGAGGGAGAGAGAGTAATGAGCAGGGCGGGCGAGAGCCGTGAGGGAACGGCGCGAGGCCGGTGGCGCGAGTGATAATGAGCGTCACCTGCGCGCTACACCGGTCTCGTGTCTCCCGCGGTGGAGCTCCGGAAGCATAAAAGAGGAGCGACGAGAGAGGACCAGACCTGGACTTTATGTTGTGTTTTATTTTGTTTGTGTGGGTGGCAGTCGCCGTGAGGAACTGCCGCCCTTTTGCTTTCGTTTTATTGTTTGGTTATTTTATAATGAAAAGTTGTTGAATGTTCACCGGTCGCCACACAAACAAAATAAAACACAACATAAAGTCCAGGCCTGGTCCTCTCTCGTCCTTCACTGTCGTCGCTCCTCTTTTATGCTTCCGGAGCTCCTCCGTGAGAGACACGAGACCGGTGTAGCGCGCAGGTGACGCTCATTATCACTCGCGTCACCGGCCTCGCGCCGTTCCCTCAGGGAACTCATGCTCTCGTCACAGAGAGCATGTAGAAGATCAAGTCTATCATTCAGAGGCTTTAGAAATTCATGCATCAAATATAATACAGCAGGCTTTATAGGCAACTAATCAATAATGAAAATCATCGACAACGTTTGTCAAAGCGCCTGACAGGACAAGCCATCTTAAACACGGCGCTAAAGCATTAGCTTGAAGCTTAAAATAAAGAGTTTTGGGTAGTTTGGATCGCGCACCTTTCCCGCAGCAGCTCACTCTGTTTCCTCCACTATTTTTAAATGCATTTTGTCCATATAAATGTGTTCCGTAATTTGACAAGACTGGCGGAAGTTTTGCGTGAGCAGACCCGATTAATCCATAATGTCAATCGTTGTCGATGATTTTCATTATCGATTAGTTGTTGCAGCCTTAATCTTTATTATTATCTTAATTTTTAATGTAGAGATTTAAACTGTATTCACTATATACTAGTGCTGCAACGACACGAAAATACGTCGACGTGCGTGAAATGCGTCGACGCGTCACACTGTTTACATTCATCTGGCGTAATGGCGGCTTCTGCTCCTGGGAACGGAGAAAGTTCCATTCTATCACACAAACCCAGACCACGATTATCAAAAGTGTGGGAATACTTTAAACAGAGGCCAAATAAAACGCTCCTTTGTTCCCTTTGCAGAACCGAAATGGTGTGGACCACCACCTGTGGAATCGGATCTCAAATTTTTGCGCGCGCAAGATCATATTTTGAGCGTTCAAAAGGGCGTTTCGCGCGTGAACTGAGTTGAGGAGAAAATCTTCGTCTCGCAAATAAGAAAATATTTCGAGCGAACGAAAATCAGTTTTGCATTTCAAAGAAGTTTATTTGGATGTGCGCGGATGTTCTCTTTCACACGTGCAAGGTTTCAGTTGCTCGCGCTCCTGTTTCCCGTCCTGCGCGCTCGCTAAGAGATGAGGCTGCTAAATTCTGATTGGCTGGCTTGACAACCAATCACAAGACTCCCTGCATTACAGACAGCGAGATGAATGTAAACAGTGTGACGCGTCGACGCATTTCATGCACGTCGACGTATTTTCGTAGTCGACGTAATCGATGACGTCACCTGCCACTAGATGTCACCCTCCCATTTCAGAACTCTATCATGGACTCCATACACCACACTACACTTCCCATAAGCCCCTTATGTTAATTACTGCCCAGCTGTAGCCAATCTAGCTCCTTATTTAAGTCTGGTTATTTGCGAAGTCTTGTTGAAACTGTAAAATTTCTGAGCGCTACCCTTGCCTTGTTTTGCCTGTTTTCAATTCCTGCCTGTGTCATCGTCCTGTTGTTTATCTGCCTGCCTTAGCCTGGAATATTGACTACGAGTTTGCCTTTCCCCTGTTGATCCTGTTTGCTGTTGAGTTGACCATTGCCTGTACAACTACGTTTTGGAATTAAAGCTGCACTTGGATCTCATTCGCTGACTCTCAGATGCCTAAAATATTTGTGTTGTCTTTTCTGTGACACGTGATCTTAGAAATGAAGCACTGCATGTTTTCATAGCATTCAGGTAGTTTGAAGGACATTGGGCGGGAAGTGTGTCAATAAAATAATTAAAGATATGATTTTTATCCGATTAATAAAAAATCGGCCAACTAATCGATTATCAAAATAATCGTTCGTTGCAGCCCTACACCTAACCTTGAGTCAACTCACAAATATTCAGCGGTCAGCTTCTTTTAACCATTAGGCTACAGCAGACCAACATCATGAGCTTCTCAACAAGCCGCTTACATTGTTAATCATCAGATGCATGATGGTCTTGGGCATCAGGTCTCGTACGGTCTTGTTGACGATGCTCATGTAGGAGTCCACCAGATTTCGGATGGTCTCCACCTGCCTCTCCAGCTGAGGGTCGATGGAGTGCATGAAACCGTCCGAACCGTTCTCTTCCCCGCCGTCGCTCTACAGACACAATCACACAGAGCTCTGGGGAAAACTGACACACACAAATGCAATAGATACAGAAAAAAATAAAAGGATGCTTGTACCTTTTCCTTCTCCTAGTGTGATGAAACGGGAAGCAGCGTGAGAGAAAGAGACAAGCATCAGTTTTACTCATTCGTGAACACATCAGATGACGTAAAGATGAACACAAACACGCACCACCACACGCTCGGGGTAAACGCCGGCGCGCAGGAACGACGCCTTCCACCCGTCCACGTCCTCCTGACTCTCACAGGCCAACTCCAGCTGACGGTAGTCCTTATACACGTTCCTGGGAGATAAAACAGAATCTAAAAAAGAATCTACGACTGATTTCTATAGTGAACGTGAGAATAACGTTGATATTGTTAGTGATATTTCAAGATTGGACTGAAGCAACTGGTTTATTTGTCCATGAGGATCAAATATGACCATCAGACCTTGAGGAAGGATCTCTCAATAATCATTGCATTGTATGTTTTAACCCTTGTGTTCTGTTCCGGGTCAATTTGACCCGTTTAGATTTTCTAGTTGTTGGAAATACTGTTTTTTTTCTTGATATTTTGTGACTTTTTCTCATTTATCATCATGCAAAGTTTCAACATGCTGGTGTTTTTTGACACATACAAACAAAATCACTGTTACGTTCGTGACGTTCGCCGGGTCAATTTGACCCGCATATTTTAACGCTCTAAAGCAACTGACCCAAAATAACAACATTTCTTGGTTATATTTTGTTATTTTATTTTTTTACCACCTTATGAAGCTAAAAAATGAGGTTTTCCACACTTATTTCAATACAGAAAAATGTTTTAAGCAGCAGCATGTGTGTGAAGATCAGATCCAGAAAACACACACTTGCTCATCATGTCAGAAGAAACTTGACTTTATGAAAACAGCCAATTTAGGAAAAGTACATATTTTCATTATTCATCTACATTTAATTGTTCAGTTATGATGTTCTAAGAAAAAAAATTATTTATAGTATTTAAAAATCCACTGTTTATTTTCACATTTTGTCAAAACAAATCAGTTTTAAAAAAAGGTTAAAAAACATCTTCATTAAATCATATCTTCAGATATATATTTTTTGGAATATTTGACAAATGTTGATATTAAAAGTTTACAGTTTGTACCTGAATCTTTGTTGTTTTTCATAGTGTGATTTTTGAGGAATTGTATTGAATCCAATTAGGGTCAATTTGACCCACTCCATAACGAGTGAACACAGAAATCCAACAGCGCACAAGGGTTAAAACTACAGAGCTTTAAAACCAAGCGTTTAAATATCATCTATCATGTTATTGGCAGATATGAAAGTATAAAGATAATCTCATCAGCTTTCAGTCCATATAAATATCAACATCTGCACATATTTTTATAACTATTATGTCATATGTCAGGCGTTACAGGGTTAAAATGGAGCCTATTGAAATTACTAATCCTGATCTGACTGTAATTGATTCAACAATGCATTTCAAATTAATTTATTCTCTCTAAAAAATGCACACAATTTGGATTTAAAATGGACAAACCCAGCGATTTGGGTTGTTTTAACTCAGCGGTTGGGTTAAATATTTGAGGTAGTTTTATTTAACCCAACTAATGTTTTAAAATGACTGGATTCAAATGAACCCAACATAGGCTGGAAATTAAAAATCAGACCCATAATTACTACAGGCAACAATAATAATCAATAGGTGAACATTTATTAATAAGCTATTTAGTAAATGTTTGTATAATTATTATTCATTACACGTAATAATGAATGTTAATTTATTAAACATATTAATAAATGTTAATTTCCAACAAACTTTGGGTTCATTTTAAGCAATACGGTAATTTTTAAACAATAGTTGAGTTAAATTAAAACTACCCAGTACGTTTTTAACCCAATCGTTGGGTTTGTCCATTTTCAACCCAGAAATCTTTCTTTTTGACCGATATCTTCAAAGGTATATTTTCCCATAATCCTTCGTTTGATTCCTGTTGAATTTCATTTTGAACTTTACAAAAGATGAGCAGGTTGTGTTAGACTTTGCTTTTTCTGGATGACCTCTGACCTTTGCTCCGTGTTGAACAGGGCAAAGATGTGTTTGCTGGACATGAAGCCCTTCTCCACATCTCTGAGCTTCAGGTTGTCCACCTGCAGCATGTACTTCTTCTCTTTCTCCTGCAGGGGGCGGAACAGAGTTGACTGAGATTAATGAGAAGAGAAAGATCCAGTTTCAGTGTGTTGAACAGCTTGTCGGATGTAGAGCGCTGAAGAAGCGTATTGTGTTACAACAACTTTGAGTGAAGTTGATTTAGCCCTCGAAGGAAAGACGACCGAAGACAAACGTGTCCTTTGCTGTTTCTAAAGTGTTCTGAGCAGTTTGTAGTGTGTTCTGGGAGGTCGTCACACCAAATCATTCTTGACTTGACATTCTGATGACAGACTTGGTCTTAGGCATTTTTAGAACATCCGAACTAACATTTGAGATGCTGTGATGCAATTGGTCCCCTGGTTAGTCCCATTGACCCTTCGCAAAGCCCCGCCCCCTTTAGTTACTGTTGCTATGTCCCTCTTACGCCACACATCATGTTCTCACGCAGTTTAAAATACATCATGGAGCAAAGAGACACTGACAATGTATGAAATGTTTCATATTTAAAATATTGTAATGTTTTAAAGCAGTTGAATCAATAAATAGCGTCTAGTGTGTGTTTAATGTGTGGTGACAGATCGCTGTAGCTCCTCGTGAAGCGATCATCTCTTCATACTAGTTCATTTCTAGCATCAAATAAACATGAATGAACATCAGAAGGAATGTTGTTTCAACCAACGTTAATCTACTAACTCCCCTGACCGCTTTGATGACAAAATGGCGGATTCGGGGTTATGATTGGTCAGATCGCCTGTCAATCAAACTGTTTGCGAAGGTTCAGTTAAGGTTGTGCGATATGGACGAAAAAAAATACTATCTTGATTGTCTTTTGTTTTGTTTTTTATCAGTATTGTGAATTGCAATATTTCCTAACATTATGCCTGTTTGTCTGTATCATTTTTTTTTGGTTTTTTTGGAAGCCAGCCTTTTTAAAAATTTTTGTTGTGCATTTTTCAAATCCCTGCATTATTGAATTTTTTTTTTTTTCACTTGGTTGGGAATATGCCATTGTTTTTCCTATGTAAACGCGCTAGATGCGTAATTCTACGTGACGCTCAAGGTAAAAGACGTTCAACTTTTTACAAACCCATCGCTAGACCTGCGTCTCATGTTTTTAATCACAAAAACATGTGAATAATCTTACTCCGTTTTGTCACAAAAATAGTTTGGCAAGTTTTGCAAATGCCAGGTTTTACATCATCTCTCCTGTATCCAAAATATTCCCAATTTTATTATTATTTTTTTTTTTATCAATCCCTGAATTCACCTTCCCGGTTTCTGTGCTGTCTTCAGGGACGTAACGGTAAATCGAGATCGATTTAGGCGCGGAAAAATCTTGCTTTCTGCACTTTAGCAATCACGCATTCCACCGTTTTTTATTTTTTTCGTTTGAATTTTCCATTTTTTTTCTTTTCGAACTCCATTGTAATGGTTAAATTAAATTTTAGTAATCATAAAGCATGTCTAATTGAAATCACGAAATTTAACAACAATTAAAAGTTTAACAAAAAAATGTTTTACGTTTACCAAATTCCATTTTAATGATTTAATTAAATTGTAACAATCAAAAAGCATATCAAATTAATTGAATTCATAAAGACGACAACATTTTAATTTAATTTATCCATTAATCATATGAAATTAAACTTTTTTTTTTGTCAAACAAAGTGCTGCACAACAGAAATTTACTGTTAAAATTAAAATATGGAAGAAAAGTTGTGATTTATTCTTAAATTTGTAGTAATTTATTATTATTATTATTTTTATTAATAGTAAATTATACCGTAATATATTTCCGTCACAATTTCTTCAAGTTAAACTGAACTTTTCTTTTGTCGGGTTGCCGTGAAGACCTTTGAGTTTGTGTGTTTATAATATGACCGAATCATAAATGTATAAATTTTTCTCAAATGAAACGATGAAATGACTTTAATGCATGTGTGGTAAATGAATCCGCACGTCTGCGCCATTCATTCACACAAAACATGCAAGATTCATATTTAAATAGTCTTTCCGCAGTTCAATATTCACAGACGCGATTTGATTTAACTGTACTGACCTACCTTTTATTTATAAATCAAAAATTCCGTGACATTCTGTCCGCGTTTTCGGAAATCACAGGCCCTAGTGTCTATTCAGATCATTACGAGCGATAATAACAGTGACGAGCGACTGTAGTAACAACGAAAGGAGAAAACAGACGCAGTGAGCGTGTGTAAGGACTGTGCACATATATTTATATATCGAGGAGAGTGATTTTTAGTCTCCGCCGCACGCGGCTGGAACTGATTAGAGCCGACAGTCCTAAAATAAACGGTCAGGGCGGGCGGGCGGTTGGGCAATGGCGGAGTCTGCAGGCTGACTGGTGCACCACAGCCGTCTGGCGGGCCGTCAGGGGCCCGGAGCGCGGCGGACACGGCCCGGTATTCCCCTACCCACCAGAGCGAGCGCCGCGCCCTGCCAGAGCGCTCGTAAAAACACACCAAAAACAGAACCGGGCACGTGATGCTTCACACTGCACAGATTTCACAGCTCTGAAAATCCAGGAGAAACTGCAAATCACATTTTGGGGATGCGTCAGGGGTTTTCCGAGAGCGTAAGGCACTCCAGGTGCTCGTCATCAGATATAAAACATACAGTCGCCACGGTGCAGAAAGGATGACGTCATCGATGAAGCCATAGCAACCGTCTCCCGCACACACACACAGTCGCTCTGTGACTCACACTTTTCCTTTTCCTCAGCCAGAGTTTGGAGGCTCTCGAGGAGACGGATCCTCTGCCGAGAGCAGGGAAAAGAGGAAACGATAGGATAGATCGTGGCTGCGCTCTTAAAGGAACAGTTCAGACAAAAGTGATCGTTCTGTCATCGTCGCTCTTCTGTGAAACACAAAAAGCACAACATTGAAACTGATCGCGTTTGTAGAACGAAAGCAGGAGCATGTCGAGCTCCAAAAGAGCAGATTTACATACGACGGCTTTGTGCGGAAAACATAAACATCATCTTTTGTGTTCCACAGAAGATAGAAAGTCGGGTCGGTTAGAAACTTGGTTCCAAACTTTAATGAAACATCACGAACGTGTTTAATCTTGTGAATCTTACAAAACACTCATTTTCACCAAGAAATTTCTTTTGCATTTTGTGCATTATTTTCACAAGCAGATTTTCCCCCGAACGCTCAATTATATAATATATTACTTAAATTAAGCATTATGGTTGTATTTGCTGTGGTGAATTTAATGTTGTTTTTTAAATTAAAAATGAAATCACTGTATTAAGAGTCACTTTCAAAATTATTTCTAATTTTTAAGAAACGGATGCAACCTATAAAATGTTTGGTGATAGTAAATGGTTTGACGTTCAATTATTATTATTATTATAATATTTTACTCATTTTCTTTTCATGTCGAGCATTAGAGGACTAAGTAAAATAATACAATAAAATGAACATAATTCAAAATATTTTAATAGTTTTAAAAATAGGCTTGTTTTTCTTTTATAAAAATGCTTTTTTTGTATTTTTCTGTAAAATGCACCCATACAGCTCAACTCAAGAAACCTGTAAATAAATCAAATAAACCTTATTTTAAAGAGTATTTCTGCCCTGAGAGTCCAAACAAACCCAGACAACAGAGATTAAAAAATCAGGAGCAAATCTGTGCGTCAGCAGCTCAACGCTATTATCACAACACTTCTCCTGTGTGTTTCAGGGGTTAATGTGTGTGTGTGTGTGTGTGTGTGTGTGTGTGTGTGTGTGTGTGTGTGTGTGTGTGTGTGTGTGTGCTTAAAGAAAGAAACCCACAGAGAGTCATATATACAGAGCAACAGACCACAGCGCTGCGATTAAACACAACCTCACACACACACACACACACACACACACACACGCATGGAAGTCATCAGAGGGTGAGAAGTCAGACATCAGTGTATATCAGTCATGACCTCTGACCTCCCCAGCTCCCAAAACACACACACACACACTCTGAATGATTCTCCATATGGACTCATAAAGTCTGGGTTTTTAAAATCTTGACTCTGTGGAAACACAGTTTCAGAACAGAAGCGGTGTACTTTTAAGAACGTCTTAAGAATTGCACATTGCAGTTTATCTTTAAGAAGCGTTCTTAAGACATTTTCCGTGAATCCGACCCAAGAACTCTGGATAAACACTCAGATGTTGCTCTTTCATTGTATTGTATTGTAAAAAAAAAGAGATGTTTCTTTCCTATGGCCAACCACACGGACTGAACTGGCAATATTTTCCATTGTTTTGTTTTTGGTGTGACTAATACCCGCGCAATTATAAGAGCAGAGGAAGTTCAGACTTGATTCATAAACACACTCTGCGGCTGACTGTGCTAATACAAACAAAAAAGCACTTCTGTGACGTGTTTACACATGTCCTTACATTCATGCATTGTCAGAACGGACACTCTGCGTCATATAGAGCGATGATGGGATCAGGGGTGGTTATATATGTAGAACTGAACCAAAAATGAAGCGGTCTGAAACAGAAATGTGCTGCTTTAAAAGTGTGTGTGTAACTGAATAGCGCTGGTGTCTTGGGTTTGCATCAAAGGCCGGAGAGACGCGGGGAGGCATCTGGGAGCAATAATGCCGCTCTAACCCCTCATTACCAGAACGACTGCGCCTTGAGCCCAGGCCAACGGCAATTTTCAAAATGCATGGTTTTTTTTTTCCTCTTTCACAAAAGAAAAAAAAGACAGCGTCATTCTGCTCAGAACATTCCCTAGTACAGCTCTTCACACACTCAACATTATACTCTTAAAAATCTTGGGTTATTTTTTTTGGGGATTATTCCAGTGTTTGGGTAGTTTTAGTGTCACCCAGCTCCTGGATCAGACGTAACAACCCAGTGTTTGGGTAGTTTTTGTGTTACACTGATCCTGGGTCAGACGTAACAACCCAGTGTTTGGGTAGTTTTTGAGTTACACTGATCCTGGGTCGGACGTAACAACCCAGTGTTTGGGTAGTTTTAGTGTCACCCAGCTCCTGGATCAGACGTAACAACCCAGTGTTTGGGTAGTTTTTGTGTTACACTGATCCTGGGTCGGACGTAACAACCCAGTGTTTGGGTAGTTTTAGTGTCACCCAGCTCGTGGATCAGACGTAACAACCCAGTGTTTGGGTAGATTTTGTGTTACACAGATCCTGGGTCAGACGTAATAACCCAGCATTTGGGTAGTTTTTGTGTTACTTAGATCCTGGGTCAGACGTAACAACCCAGTGTTTGGGTAGTTTTAGTGTCACCCAGCTCCTGGATCAGACGTAACAACCCAGTGTTTGGGTAGATTTTGTGTTACACAGATCCTGGGTCAGACGTAATAACCCAGCATTTGGGTAGTTTTTGTGTTACACAGATCCTGGGTCAGACGTAACAACCCAGTGTTTGGGTAGATTTTGTGTTACACTGATCCTGGGTCAGACGTAACAACCCAGCGTTTGGGTAGTTTTTGTGTTACTCAGATCCTGGATCAGACGAAACAACCCAGCGTTTGGGTAGATTTTGTGTTACACAGATCCTGGGTCAGACGTAACAACCCAGCGTTTGGGTAGATTTTGTGTTACACAGATCCTGGGTCAGACGTAATAACCCAGTATTTGGGTAGATTTTGTGTTACACAGATCCTGAGTCAGACGTAACAACCCAGCGTTTGGGTAGATTTTGTGTTACACAGATCCTGGGTCAGACGTAATAACCCAGTGTTTGGGTAGTTTTTGTGTTACACTGATCCTGGGTCAGACGTAACAACCCAGTGTTTGGGTAGTTTTTGTGTTACACTGATCCTGGGTCAGACGTAACAACCCAGCGTTTGGGTAGTTTTTGTGTTACACAGATCCTGGGTCAGACGTAACAACCCAGTGTTTGGGTAGTTTTTGTGTTACTCTGATCCTGGGTCAGACGTAACAACCCAGTGTTTGGGTAGTTTTTGTGTTACTCTGATCCTGGGTCAGACGTAACAACCCAGTGTTTGGGTAGTTTTTGTGTTACTCTGATCCTGGGTCAGACACAATATTTTTTAGAGTGTCAGTAACAAAATGATCTGAAAGGCTAATTTTAGTAAAACTCTCAAGATGATATTATTTAGTGACCAAAAAACCCTGATATTTATTATTTAAATATTTTACCCCAAAAGAAGAAAACAGCTGAAATACTGACGCGCTACAAAAAAAGTCCACTTTTACTGTTTCTCCCCCCAGCAGTGTAAAGCCTTTTGCTAACTACATATAATTGGAAAGAAAAGATCCGTCTATGGCCCAACAAAGAGAAAGAAGTATGAAAGAAAAGGAAAAAAGGAATCATCAGCACCACAGGAACGCCAGCAACTCAGTTCTGGTTTGAATTGAGCGTCTCGAACCCTCTGAACACACGCTAATGTCTACAGCAGCGGCGGCGCAGGCATGTTAACTGCATTAACCCCTCAGTGTCCCGCTTTAAAGCCCCTTTAAAGTCTGCCGGGAAACAGCCTCACATGGAGGTGGAGAGGACGACGGTCGCCCCCCCACTGCCAAGGTCAAACGCTGACATCCTACATGCACTTCTGCGTTCTGTGGGCTCGGGCGGGAAGCAAACATTGCATTCACATACTTGCATAGAATATGTGCGGATGCATCAAACATCTGCTTCAGATGCTTTTATACAAAGCGACTTGCATTGCATTCGAGGCAAACAGTTCATGATTCCCTGGGAATTTAGGGGATTTGCCAACATCTCGCGCTGGGTTTGCGTGAAATTAAATTGGGAAGAACGGTTCTGATTTATTTTGAATAAAATGCAAAGAAATGTAAATATGTAATTGTCTCTAATCTTAGACTTCAGAGTGTGTTTGGGTTCGCAGGCAGAAATAAAAGTTGAGTGTGCGGAGCCAGAATGAACTGAACATACTGAACTCTATCATTGGCACCCTCATAAAGAACATAAATGTTCCCGACAGCCCGGAGAAGTTTAATGAGAGGACGCTGGTTTGTTAGCAGTGAAGGGAGGTGTCGCAAACAGATGCTTTTTCTGGTACTTCCCAGTAGCGGCAGACACGGTCGTGAAGTGAAGCGTCTTTGCGCTCTCTCTCATGCTTAATATTCATATAAGACGGTGTTTCCCACAGGATTTTGTAAGACTGTAGGGCTGGACCTTGGTCTCTCTAGAGGGTATTCGAGTTTCACTGCAAACGGTTTAGTATGGGGGGCATCACGGCTTCATGCGCGGCTTCAAACATGTTTTATTTCTGTAGATTTCATTCTGCAAAACTCACATGAACCAGAGAAAATTCAGTGTCCAGTGTTTGATGTGAAACCTCACCCGTTAGCGCATGTGATTACGTAAACTAATAATAAATTCATTTACTTTGACCTAAACTTGCAAAAAAAAGCTTGCTTTTCCAAGTAAAGATCATTTATTATAAATGATCACAATCTCATGTTTACATATATGGAAAAATCAATTTACGTGAGCAAATAATTAAGTATATTTAATTTATTCATTTAATCATATGCACTCATCTGCTTAGTTTTACAAAATCTAAAATTTTATTGCCACATTTATTAATTTAATTTAAATTAAATGGAACATTTCAAAGCATTTTGGTTTTGAATTTTCCTGTTAAAACATTTAAACTTAATTAAGTTAATGCTGTTTATTTTATTTATTATTCATTTAATTAATCATATGCTGATTCACTGTTAAATTTGCCATTTTTCAAAACTTTTTTGATGAATTTTCCAGTTAAAATAATTTTTTTTAAAAAATAAAAAATTAAATGATTGCTGTTTATTTATTTTATTATTCATTGAATTAATCATATGCTTATTCACTGTTAAATTTTCCATCTAAATTTGTCATTTTTCAAAACTTATTTTGTGAATTTTCCAGTTTCAATGTTTTTAAAAAAAAATTAAATTGCTATTTATTTATTTTATTATTAATTGAATTAATCATATGCTGAAGTTGTGTTAAAGTTGTAATTTTTCAAAACTTTTCGTAAATTTTTCAGCTACTTTTAAAAAAAAATTAAATTATTGCTGTTTATTTATTTTATTATTAATTGAATTAATCATATGCTGATTCACTGTTAAATTTGTAATTTTTCAAAACTTTTTTAAAGAATTTTCACGTTAAAATATTTTTTTACAAAAATAAAAAATTAAATGATTGCTGTTTATTTATTTTATTATTAATTTAATTAATCATATGCTTATTCACTGTTAAATTTGCCATCTAAATTTGTAATTTTTCAAAACTTATTTTGTGAATTTTCCAGTTTCAATGTTTTTAAAAAAAAAATTTAAATTGCTGTTTATTTTTCTATTAATTGAATTAATCATATGCTGATTCACTGTTAAAGTTGTAATTTTTCAAAACTTTTTTAAAGAATTTTCACGTTAAAATATTTTTTTACAAAAATAAAAAATTAAATGATTGCTGTTTATTTATTTTATTATTCATTTAATTAATCATATGCTTATTCACTGTTAAATTTTCCATCTAAATTTGTAATTTTTCAAAACTTTTTTCAGCTATTTTTTTTTTTTTTTAAATTAAAAATTAAATGATTGCTGTTTATTTATTTTATTATTAATTTAACTAATCATATGCACTGTTAAATTTGACATCTAAATGTGTTAATTAAATTTCTCAAAACTTTTTTCACCCCCAGTTAAAACATGCAAACGTCCTTAAAACTGTCTCCCGGCCGCGCTCCCGTCAGGACTGCTGAGCCAGCTCCCCGCGGAGGCGTTTCTGAGTCCTCGCTCGGGTCTGAGAGGAGAAACCGTAGCTAAAGCAAACACAGTCGCCACCCGGAGCCCCCCCAACACCGCCCGTGACTCACTCCTGACACCACAAGAATGGGTGGAGATGACGAATCTCAATCGACCTGATTCTTACATGCGTGTGTGGCGTTCGCTAGCACAAAACTCGCCGCCATCACGCCAGCGTTGCTGCCGTAAATCATGTTTTCAAACTTTAACGTCACTACATTTCCATTCTCTCGACGCTTTAGCATTCAGACTCGTGATGGAGAGGCTTCTCTGTTACCTCCCGCATCAAATCTGGTCCTGATTTCGACTCGGTTGCCCAACGTTTACGTGCGGGTGGTGCCGGGGGGGGTCGTCCAGCATAAAGGCCTCTTTATTCACGCCGGACAGGGAAAGGAAATCGGCTTCAGAAGAAAAAACACACCAGGCCCGCACATCTGGAGTTATTACAAGCCCGCCGACTTGCCAAGAAACTCCGACATTCCTGCAGCGCCGTGCAACTCGCTCGCTCCCACACACACACACACACACACACACACACACACACACACCCCAACCCCCTCCCCAAAATGACACAACACATGCGGCAAATTAATGCGCTTCACTTCCTGTTGACCTTTGACCATCAACTTCCTGCTGCCACCCCAAAAAGCAGGAAAAAAAATAGCAGAAAGCCAGACGGAGGCGGGAAGGGGAAGAAAGTCCCGCCTCTTTCTCCTCTCTCTTGCTCCTTCACTCTCTCTCACTAGTAAAGTTAGTTAACAGTCCCTCTGCCACGTCAAGACTGCATCGCCGTCCGACACGGCCGAGAGGAAAACGCCGGATGGATGTTAGTGGATGCAGGTTTACCGTTCGTTCGGGAATGATGAAGCTGAACCCGTTCTGAGAAATACTGGGAAAACTGACACTCGACAAACGGGACAGACTCGGGATGAAGAGGAGGATGAGGTGCAGTATCTTTTAACGACTTTGATTTATGATGTTAATTGTACAGCAGAAGGTCGACGTTCTGCGATGAAGATTAATCCAGAGGTCAGCGAGGACACGAGTGTGTGGACGGACACAAATATATCTAATCAACTTCATTTATGTTTCATTTCAACATTCTAAATGAATCTGTAAATAGCCAATACATTTTTTTTTTTAAATCTTATGTATCAATGTAAAGTTGATTAGATCAGTATATAATATTGATTACATTTTAAAATCAGCACTAAATCCATTGATCATGTTTAACGTGCAGCAAAAGAGTTTTAGGGAATTTCTGAGTGAAACATGAAACCGCAGGGAACGCATCATCATCATCATCTCTCCACGGGAAACGGGAAGCTTCCAATCAGAACGCATCATCATCATCATCATCTGTGTCTCACCTCCATATTTTTCAGACTCCATCACGGCCTCGTCTTGTACTGACCGACGGACGTTTTGCGCAAATGAGACGTTAGTTTTTAGACGCCCGTCCCGCCTGCCCAGTGTTCAGACTACCTGTTCAGGAAGTAGCGTTTGTACAGTAGTCTGCACATTGGTTAGGCTGGACGGGGATGCTCAAGACTGACCATGAAGAACTCCTCAGCGGTGAAATAATGATCTGTTCATGCATTCATGTCAATGATGTAATCAACCAATAAAGTGTAACGATGGTAACGGTGTGCAGAGTGTCGTTTTATCCGTCCGCAGGTCGAGACGTCGTCTGTTTCTCGGCAGAGGTTTAGGAGAAACAACTGAGATATTAAAGCCATTCTTTTTCTCTCGCATCTTCTCATCTGTGTCTGGTTAAATCAGAGCGAGCTGGAGGACCTGAAGATGAAACGGCTCCTCAATGGGTCTCATATGAAGATCTTCAGGCTTGTCTTTCACACGCCTGCAAACATCCAGACAAATGAAAACCAGACAAACGTGTTTCCACTTAAGACTTTTCCTGGATCGCAGTGTTTCCTGATCCGATGCATTTACTTCTGCTCACACACACACGTTGTGTTTTCATGGTTTATGGGGACATTCCATAGGCGTAATGGTTTTTATACTGTACAAACTGTACATTCTGTCCCCCTACACTACCCCTACCCCTAAACCTACCCATCACACAAAATGTTCTGCTATTTTAGATTTTCAAAAAAGATCATTCTGTATGATTTATAAACTTGTTTCCTCATGAGGACCAAAAAAATGTCCCCACAATGTCAAGATTTACTGGTTTTACCTACGTTGTGGGGACATTTGGTCCCCATAATGTAGGGAATACACACACTCACACGCTCTCTCACATACACTCTCACACACTCACACTCTCACATACTCACACACACACACTCACACTCTCACATTCTCACTCACACACATACACACACACACACACACACTCTCACACACACTCTCTCACATACACACTCTAACACACACACACTCTCACATATACACACACACTCTCATACAAACACATACTCACACACACTCACTCATACACACACACACACACACAGGTTCATTCTCAGAACAAAAAGGTTAATTGCTGATTAAATTTTAAAAACACTTTATGCCAAAAAAGTTTCTATATAAGGAGAAAAGTCTTTAATAAATTACATCATAATTTCATGTTTAATGGATCAAGTCATTTTTTTCAAGTGATAAAGCATGTTTGCTAACTGTTTAATTCATAAAATGTCATTAAAATGAATTAAAATTAAAACCTTAAAACGATCGATGATGGGAACCTCTAAAAGGTTTTATATATATATGTCCTGACAACCCTTTACCCTGGTGAAAAAGTGCTCTAAAATACTCTTTATTTCACTTCTACAACGTACTTAAAGTGCTGTTTTTCACACACTAATTTCATACTTAATGAACTAAAACTGATTCTTAAGAACATCTAAGACACTTTTACACCCCATTAATGTGCTTTTAACACACGATCTCTGTTAAAACTGTTTAGTCTCCACTTGAACCCATTCAGACATTGACAATACACTGACTTATTTAAAATATATGTATATTATATGATAAATATATACAAAATGTATTTTTAAAATTCGCTTTATATGACATCGTTAAGTATATGTTAATGTTTTACTTATTAATAAATTTGTACGGAATTTTTCATTAAAATCAAAATCCATTAAAAAAGAACTTAGTGAGATATTAGTGTACATATAAAAATCATTTCACACTTCAGTATGTTTGGTTCACTTCATCTGAGCACACTTCAGTTATTTATATGTATTTATTTGTAATGAAATAAATTGAATTTAAACTCAGGATCACTATATCAGAAACTGAACAAATTTTTATTAAAGCATTAAAAGCGCTTTTTATAAAATAAAACATTTTTGCAGTAGTAAACTTTTTCAATGCACTAAAAATCAAGTATTAGTGGTGTTTAATATACTTTTTCAAGTGCACTGAAGTAGAAATATACTTTTAGTTAGTGTATAACTTTAATTTAGCACAAAAAAAATGTACTACAAACGTACTTGTATTTAAGTATACTTTATTTTTACCTGGGTAAACTTCTATATGGAACATTTCAGTTGTTTTCTTGTTGAGAGTAGGAAAAGTGCGTGCGTGTGTGTTTTTATTTCTTTAAAAACATGTCGTTCATGGTTGGAAATGCTGGAAAAAACAACAATACGCAACGCAACTGCCAAAAACGACCGTGTGTCATGATTTAACTTCAGTTTGTGAACCAAGAGAGTAAAATCACACGAGGTAAAAATGATAAATACATTTTAGCTTACAAGTTTGGCTAATCAGCTTTAAAATATGTCCGCCGCGTCTTCATTCAGAGAGCGTGACTCTTGATTGACAGGCCACTTCATTCATGTCTTTCGTGAGTCACTGGCGTGTGTGATAATAGGAAGCAGATCCAGGATCACCAGCGCGGCCCGTTCCCCCAAAAACACCAGAGGTACACAAGACAAACTGCATAGAAATTCATCTGCAGGAAGTGATGTCACCGAGAGGCTTGTTGATCATTTAGACAGAGAGTGATGAGGGTCAGAAACGTGTGTGTGTGTGTGTGTTCAGACGCACTCGAGGAAGCGTTTTCTGCCGCTTTCTGAGCTCATTAGTGAGTGTTTTACTTCTGAGTCGGGCCGTGTTGGTTTTGGGGCTCTGAGCGCTGGGAAACCGACTTCGCCAGCCCACGATAAAATAAATACGAGACAGAGAGAGAGAGAGAGAGTGTGTGTGAAGGAGACTTTGTGTTCGCAGACAGATGAAAGTGGACCCCCTTGCTGTCTCTGCCCCACATGCTCCTAGTTAGACTGACCCAAACCACACACACACTCACACACACACACACACACTCACACACACACACACTCACACACACTCTTTGAAAGTCAATGGTTTTATGAGGAGCAGCCCACTCTTGGCGAGTGTGTGTGTGTGTGTGTGTGAGTGTGTGTGTGTGTGTGTGTGTGTGTGTGTGTGTGTGTGTGTGACAGGTCAGGCTCTGGTATGCACATGTGTGTGCCAGCTTTACTCGATCCCTAGTGAGACACCTACCATTTTAAAGTCAACAGAGTACACTATAAATACTGTAAATATATGTACACTTACACTACCATTAAAAAGTTAGTGTTGTTCACCCAGAAATTCTGTCATTAATTCGTCTCCCTCGTGTCGTTCTACAGCTTCGTTCATCTTCAGAACACTAATGAAGATATTTTTGGTTCAGTGAGTCTCTATTGACGGCAAGATAATGAACACTTTCATACTAAAACATATTTAAATCAGGTCATGTGACTACAGTGGTTCAATCTTGATGTTATAAAGCGATGAGAATACTTTTTGTGCGCCAAAAAACACAAAATAACGACTTTATTCAACAATATCTAGTGAATCAAAACTCTGATTCATGAAGCTTTACGAATCTTTTGTGTCGAATCAGTGATTCGGTTCACGTATCAAACTGACAAAATCACGTGAACTAGTGAAATTTTTAATCACTTATGATGTAACGAAGCCTCGTTTAGTGAAATCACATGACTTTGGTCGAAGCGAATCACTGATTCGACACAAAAGCTTCATAAATCAGTGTTTTGAAATCGTCCATCACTAGATATTGTTGAATAAAGTCGTTATTTTGGCACACTAAAAGTATTCTCGTCACTTTATAATATTAAGGTTGAACCACTGTAGTCACATGACCTGTTTTAAATATGATTTAGTATCTTAAAAGTGTTCATTATCTTACTGTCAATAGAGACTCACTGAACCAAAAATATCTTCATTTGTGTTCTGAAGATGAACGAAGCTGTAGAACAACATGAGGAATTAATGACTAAACTTCATTTTAGGGTGAACAACACTTTAATAATTGATTTGTTTAAAGAGTCTCTTCTGCTCACCAAAGCTGCATTTATTTGAACAAAAATAGAGTAAAAATTGTGAAATATTACAATTTTAAAAAGCTGTTTTCTATGTGAATATATTATAAATAAAATACAGTAAATATCTTTACAATTTAAAATAGCAGTAACTCTTTACAATAATAATCTCAGTTAATGTTAATTCCAACATTCGCTAATACATTATTACAATCTTGTCAACATTAGTTGAACTAACATGAACAACCGTATTTTAATTAACTAACATTAACGAAGATTAATAAATACAGTAATAATTGTGTTGATCATGATTAGTTCATGTGAGTTAATACATTAATTAATGTTTAACTAATGAACCTTATTGTAAAGCGTTACCGATATAGCTGTTTTCTATGTGAATATACTGTAAATGAAATACAGTAAAAAATGTGAAACATTATTAGAATGTAAATCATCTGTTTTCTCTGTGAATATACTGTAAATGAAATACAGTAAAAATTGTGAAATATTATTATAATGTGAATCGTCTGTTTTCTATGTGAATATACTGTAAATGAAATACAGTAAAAATTGTGAAATATTATTATATTGTGAATCGTCTGTTTTCTATGTGAATATACTGTAAATGAAATACAGTAAAAAATGTGAAACATTATTAGAATGTAAATCATCTGTTTTCTCTGAATATACTGTAAATGAAATACAGTAAAAATTGTGAAATATTATTATATTGTGAATCGTCTGTTTTCTATGTGAATATAATGTAAATGAAATACAGTAAAAATTGTGAAATATTATTATAATTTTATAATATAGTTTTTTATGTGAATATACTGTAAACTGTAATTTATATCCAGTGATCAAAGCATCATTACTCCAGTCTTCAGAGTCACATGATCCTTCAGAAATCATTCTGATATGATGATTCGATGCTCCTTAATATTATTTGATTATTATTAATGTTGAAAACTATTTAGCTGCTTCACATTTCGGTGCAAAACCCGATAAACTAAAAGTCCAAGGTAAGATTTATTCACCAAAGATGCATTAAATTGATCAAAAGTGACAGTAAAGACATTTATAATGTTACAAAAGATCAAATAAATGCTGTTCTTATGAACTTTCAATTCATCAAAGAGTCCTGAGAAATAAAATATATGATGCTTTTCAACACTAATAATAATCATAAATGTTTCTTGAGCATCAGAATGATTTCTGAAGGATCATGTGACGCTGAAGACTGGAGTAATGATGCTGAAAATTCAGCTTTGATCACTGGATATAAATTATATTTTACTATATATTCACATAGAAAACAGCTAGTTTACATTATAATAATATTTCACAATTTTTCCTGTATTTCATTTACAGGATTTTCACATAGAAAACAGCTATATCTGTAAATTACATTTAAACCTTCATTTTACTCTATTTTCACCAGTCCTTTTCTTCATAAATATCCATGAACGTGATCGAGCTTAAAATGTAAGAAACGGCTTTTTTTCCCTCTCTGAGAAAAAGTGTGGAAAGCTGCCGCGGCATCATCAGAGAAACGCTCCTGCGAGCTTCATTTAGCAGGAAAACCTTCCAGCGCTGGAAAATATTCCACGCCAGGGGAAAAAGAGAGTCAAGTCAGCAGAAACGGCCAGAACGGGACGGCTTAAAAATAACCCAATTGACATCATTTCTTTTCTATTGCGGAAAAAAAACCGGTATAAATAATTCCACATAAAAGCGTGGCGTTAAAGCCGAAGGGAATAATGATTGGTGAGCGGCAGCCGCGACGGCGCCGGCGTTTGAGCGGAGCACGCCGGGCGTTTCGAGGCACGTCTCCAACGTAAATCAACACGATGTTGCTTCAACTTTGAAGTAAATGATCAGTTGTGATGCGGTCGTGTTGAGAAAGGGTTAAAACATTTTCTGGATGTTACTCATATCCTTTTTCTCCAAACTCTCAATCTGAAAGTGTGAAAACGCCTCACCTCGTCGTCCTTGTACCAGGACAGGGATTCGGCCGTCAGGACAAACCAGTACTCCTTAGCGCCGCCCTTCATGATGCCGATGTTATTGATGGTCAGCCAGCCCTTCCTGATCACCTGAAACACACACACACACACGTCATGTGTTCGAGTGTGTACTGATGAACACTGATCAAACCCTCGACAGGAGTAAAATATAGATGCAAATACCTGGTCATGTTATTTCAGAGAGTGAAAGAAAGTTAAAGTGCACTAATTTCATACTTAATGTACTAAAAATGATTCTTAAGAACATCTTTTTACACCCCATTAATGTGCTTTTAACACACGATCTCTGTTAAAACTATTTAGTCTCCACTTGAACCCATTCAGACATTGACAATACACTGAGTTATTTAACCCTTCTGTGCTGTTCGGGATGTTTTCATCCACTATGGGGAATTTTTGAGTCTTAATTTGGCCGTAACTTTCTCCGTGTTTCAGCAAATGGAATGATTTTTGGTGACAAATCTTATTTTGACACATATTTTGGGAAAATGCTTTGAAAATGTTCAAAAACTCAACAGTACTCTGTGGACAAATTCACGACCCTTTCGTTATGATTTTAACTGCTTTAAAAATGTATCAGATAAATATTTTTTTTCAAATTTTTTTGCTTAAATCTATTAAATCAACCTCAGTCCTGATCAAAACTACTAAATTTAAAAAAACAATTCAGGATTTTAACTCTTTAATTGCCAAATTCATAAATGATGTCACTGATTTGGGAAAAAACGTGTCAAAGATTAGAAACAACATTGGCTTTGATGCGTTGTTAGTTTTTGTGCAGCATCAGATTTTAACGTTTTAAAGAGTTAAAATCCTGATTTTATTTTTTTAAATGTAGTAGTTTTGATCAGGACTGAGGTTGATTAATAGATTTAAGCAAAAAAATTTGAAAAAAATATTTATCTGATACATTTTTAAAGCAGTTAAAATCATAACGAAAGGGTCGTGAATAAATATATACAAAATGTATTGTTAAAATTCCCTTTATATGATGTCGTTAAGTATATGGTAATGTTTTACTTATTAATAAATTTGTACGGATTTTTTCATGAAAATCCATTAAGAAAGAACTTAGTGAGATATTAGTGTACATATAAAAATCATTTCACACTTCTGTATGTTTGGTTCACTTCATCTGAGCACACTTCATGTATTTATATGTATTTATTTTTAATGAAATCAGTTGCAAACTTTATTTCAATGCACTAAAAGTCAAGTGAAGTATTAGTGGTATTTAGTATACTTTTTCAAGTGCACTAAAGTAGAAATATGCTTTTAATTACTGTATAACTTTAATTTAGCACAAAAAACGGTCAACGTACTTTAAGTATTTGTTGTAGTTTTATATTCCAGTGTGGTTTATTATTTATGTCCACCAGTGTTCTTCAAACCTCAGGTCTCAAGGGGGCGCTAGAGTTTTTATCATTAAACTAGATGTGGTATTATTCAGGGAGCTGGACATCAGGAACAGTTCACCAAAAAATAAAGTCATTATATAAACATCCTCAAACCTGGATGAGTTTCTTTCTTCTTTTGAAGAATGTTGGTCTCCAAACAGATGATGAACCCCATCGACTTCAACTGTTTGGTGACCAACATTCTTCAAAATATCTTCTTCTGTGTTCAGCAGATGGAAGAAATTCATACAGGTGTTTTACGCAACAATAACAAACACAAAAAACAAGACGGTAATAAACAAGGAGGATTACAAAACAAACACACAAACTACATGAGTTTTTACAGTTAAACATTTATCATAATCTTTCTTAAAAATAAAAAGTTTTCTTTGAAAACTCACGGAGTCAATCACGTGTCATAAATTAGATTTTCGGCATTTTTCGCATCCGTAGCACGCGTTTTGACTATTCTGAGCCACCGTACAAGCGAACGGCAAAATCCAGAATTGCGTCTGTCAAGTCGACTTCGTCTCGCGGCACAAAAAGGCGCGGAAATAAAAGTTTATGAATATGTAACATCAGTATTTCGGGATAATCTCCTTCTCAGGATTGGACAGACCCAATATTCCCTCTTTTTAAGAAGAGAGAGGACGACAAAATCATCCTCACCGTTTAAAGACTTCATTTTGTATTATTTTTTGCAAATTTTTTCGCATTGTATTAATTAATTCGCATCGAACTCTTTCTGTGGGTGAAAAAAACGGACCTCGTCACTCGTGAATATACAATTTAGTGAGAAAAAGTAATAAATTAAGTACAAATTTAAAATGACAAGGGTCTAATTTCAGAGTTATTAGTCACTGTTATTTTTATAATTATTAAGCTCTATTTTCACTCTAAATTCTCATTACTGTAATGCAAAATCATCCAGTCTGGAAACTTTTATTATAAAACAACAATCACTACCATGATGTACACTTACAAATATTTAACAACATGTTACATATAACATTATCTTTACATTCAAATCCTATTTATGCACTTGTTAAATTGTCAAAAACATAACAAAATGCAAAAAAAAAAATTTTTTTTCTCATTACAAAAAGGCGACGCATGACTAGCTTTGACTAAAATAAAGAACACGCTTGTGGCATGAAGAGAAGTGGAGCCCTTTGTAGTGCACACTATACAGTCACCGCCTGACGGACGTGTTCAGCGACGGGGAGATGAGTTCGATTCTGAAAGCATCTTATGCAATCGCTGAACACAAATGTACAGACACACAAAAGCATGTTTCATCTGCGGAGGAGACGAAAAATACACAACTGTGCTTACCATGATTTCATCCTGATGCAGCAGAGGAAAACAAGAATAACACAAACATATGAGGAAAAGAGGATATATCATTGTGGGAAACAACACAACTGATGCTGTAACAGAGAAACGACAGACGGAATGAAAGAAAACGGCACAATGATCTGAGACGGACGGCGGCCGTGAGCGCTCTGATTTAAAACCGTTCGTCATGAGTTTATCTGGATTGTTTTGGTGTGACAGAAAATGCTAATCAAGTAGAGTTTAGTGATGAGGCAAAAAAAATCACATTTACATCTTTTTCAGAATGATTCATGATTTGGATCAGTGGTTCACGATACGCCGAACACCTAAAAACGTACAGTTTAAGTTTTTTTTGTCATATAAATTCAGTTTGGTGATCATATATTATTTTCATGCTCAGACCTACTATGCACTCAGGGTTGAGGAGTAACAAAATACATGTAACTTAGTTACACTTTTAAAATACAAAATTTGAGTCACTGTATTTCATTACAGTTACATTTTAAATGTGTGGTAATCAGTGTGGAAAAGTGTTTTAGATGACCAAAGGGATTACTTTGATTAATTAATGATTCTCCGACTCTGACCGTCTGAAAAAGCTTCCTTTCTGTTCGAAAGTTTCATACCCTTGCAGAAAAAACACAAAATAACGACTTTATTCAACAATATCTAGTGAATCAAAACACTGATTCATGAAGCTTTACGAATCTTTTGTGTCGAATCAGTGGTTCGGATCGCGTATCAAAATGACAAAGTCACGTAAACTACTGAAATTTCGAATCACTGATGACGTAACGAAGCCTCGTTTACTGAAGTCATGTGACTTTGACGCTCCGAACCACTGATTCAACACGAAAGATTCGTAAATCTTCATGAATCAGTGTTTTGAAATTGTCCATCACTAGATATTGTTGAAAAGCTTTACGGATCTTTAGTTTTGAATCAGTGGTTCGGTTCACGTATCAAACTGGCAAAATCACGTGACTTATTGAAATCGCGAAAGACTGATGACGTAACGAAGCCTCGTTTACTGAAATCACATGACTTTGGCGCTCCGAACCACTGATTCGACACGAAAGATTCATAAAGCTTCATGAATCAGTGTTTTGAAATCGACCATCACTAGATATTGTTGAAAAGCTTTACGAATATTTTGTTTCAAATCAGTGATTCGGTTCGACAAAAGTCACGTGATTTCAGTAAACGAGGCTTCATTACGTCATAAGTGATTCGCAATTTCAATAGTTCACGTGACTTTGTCAGTTTGATACGTGAACCGAACCACTGATTCAAAACTAAAGATTTGTAAAGCTTCATGAATCAGTGATTTGAAATCGTCCATCACTAGATATTGTTGAATAAAGTCGTTATTTTGTGTTTTTGGCGCACAACAAGTATTCTCGTCGCTTTATAACATTAAGGTTGAAACACTGTAGTCACATGACCTGTTTTAAATATGTTTTAGTATCTTAAAAGTGTAAATTAATCGTCGGATTTCATCAAAAATATCTTCATTTGTGTTCTGAAGATGAACGAAGATCTTACGGGTGTCGAACGACACGAGGAATTAATGACAGAATTTAATTTTTGGGTGAACAAACACTTTAAAACTAGCGACGTGTTGTACATTAGAGGTTAATCAGGCGCGCCATCATATGGTCGGATCGTTATTATTGTTAACATTTATTCAAAAGTTTTTGATTTAAAAATAATAAAATCGTGGCAAAACATTGTACATTTTGCCTCTAGAGGTCGCTCTTCTACTGTATAATGATCAGCAGAATCGGTCCACCTCTAACAGCCAATCACAGACGTGCTCGCTGATCACATGAACACACGGCCAATCAGAGGGTGTTTATTAATGTAGTCAGAAACCACTCGACGAATAACGATGGCATCTACTGCATCCTAAGCCTCATTTGCATTTAATTTAAATACCCACGATGCACTACACCAGTGTCTATAATGTGCCTATGAGCGCAACAGGACCGTCACACACACACACACACACACACACACACATGCTGTCACTCGCTGCCCTTAACAACTGATTTGAGTGAAGCAGAACTGCACCTACATCAGTGTGAAAGACCTTCATACAGCAGTTCTACCGCTTTAACACTGTTCTGGGTTCAGTACAGCCTCCATCAACAGCGCTCGTGTACAGAAGCTCTTGATAGGAGTTGAATTACGGTTAGAGAGTGACTTTATCACACTAGAATACACGTGTTTTTAATAAACTGAGGCACGAGTCAAAGTTGATGGAGCCGAACCGGGAACATTCCTGTAACGCCTGATCTAAGACCAGTTCTATGAAAGCTTGTATTTGAAGTATGAGAACAAACCTGGCCCTGGATCAGTTGATAAGGGCGTGAAGATAAAGAATAAGAAACATAGATGAAGAACAGAGACAAACATCAAATGAACATGTTTAACATTTAACACATGACATGACTGTAATGATTAATATTGACTTGAATGTGATTGAACCCCTTCACCTGATTACCAGCCGCTTTCTTCTTGCTCATCTGACTGCTTCTCTGCTGAGCACTGAACAGGACAGAGTTTGACGTAAATCATCATAAAATCACAAAGAATCTGTTTTCATATATATATATTAGTGCTTAAATGAAGTCTTAAATGAACAAAGAGTTGTGAGGAAATAGGAGCGTAACAGCATTAATGAAGTGTTTGATAACTTATTCTATAATTATATTCAAGTTATTGTTATATTCAATTTAATATATTATATTTGATTTCTGTATAATTCCTATCAAATATTTAAAATATAATGTCTGTTTTTTCTACATTAATTTGGATTCAATCTGAAATTATTACAATATAAAAATATATTATGTGCGTTAATGTTCGGTGCGATTAATTATAGAAAAATGTAAGATTAGTTAATTTTATTTTCATCAATTGACAGCACACATATATATTTTATATATATTATACGAACAAATGTTGTGAAATATATATATATATATATATATAAATATTTGTAATTATTATTACTATATTTTATTATATATTTGTTATTGTTTAATATTACAAAAATATAATATTAAACAATAATATAAAAATATATTAAATACATTAATGTTAGATGCGATTAAACGTGATTAATTATAGAAAAATCATCAATTTACAGCACTAATATATATATATGAATGTCAGGAAATATATATAAATATTAGTAATAGTAATTTGTTAGTTAATATAAATATTATTAATATTATGACTATTTTTCTTACTATTATTTTTATATTATTATTTATGATTAATATTAATGTAGTTTATAGTTTGCTTTTGTGGTTAAATATTTGTGGCATGTTTCGGATCACCTGATGTTACAAGTCAAGAAAACACGACTCTCAGCAAAAAATATTAATAATGATAATAATTTGATTTATTTGTATTGTTTATTATGTAGTTATTTATTTATTAGACAAGCGTAATATACTTTAGTAATGATAAGGATTTAATAATATGGATATGTTAATGTTAAAGGTCAGGGCTCACTTTGCAAATCCGATGAAGTCTTCATGGTTGGTGTTCATGTACGCCAGCTCGATGTCAATCAACAGCAGCACCTGACGAGCGCAAAGAGGAAACGATCAGATCCGTTCCTCTCCGCGGCTGTTCAAACGCGCTTAGATCGGGACGGGACTCACCTGATCTTTAGTGCGGCTCTCGCGGTCGCGGATGTGCTGAGTGACGATCCGCTCCATCTCCTCTCTCAGCATGGGATACTGGGCCAGCTGTGACACAACCACATGCGTTTGTGATGCGGAAACACCCCACGACCCCAACCACCAACACACAGGGTTTGCAACAGGTGACTTACTAAACGTAATCGCTAATAGCAGAAAATAATGAGCGTGATTCTTTGCCACTTTGGAGTGAAAACCTGTTGCAAAGTCTGTGAAATCACACACACGCAGTATCAACATAAAGAACACACTATTCTTGCATTATATATGTCAATCATGTTCGTATGCAGCAATGTCACATGACTCTAAAGTTCAATGCACTACAATAGTTCGTTATGAGCCTCTCGGCTTGGCAAAGTCCACTAATTTAAAGAGTTTTGCACATAAATCGCGCTCATGAATCATTCACAGGAATGAGTCTTAAGGAAGTAAATAGATTTGATTTTGATTACTGCAATTTTTGCAACATGAACGTTCACCGAATCATCAGGATCATGACTTGCTGATGCATTGGAACTTGAAGCCAGTGTATAATCATCACACACACACACACACACACACACATCGAAAAAAATACACCAGCAGAGTATTTTGGGTTGCACAGGGATGCAATGATGGGCGTCTGGCAAGTGAAACATCACATGATCAGGGAAATGAGTGTTTCTAGAGGAGCTACGGGCGAACGGGCATAACAGACGTGCTCTGAGATGAGGGTTACTGAGAATACAGCGAGGAGAAGATGCGAGTCCTTGTGTGGATTCACACTGACGTCCTTCAACCTTTAGAAGAACTCGCACACCTACCAGCTGCACATGTTAAGCCCTTTAATATCCTATAATAAAAACGGAGAGATGCTCCACCTCGGCCATGCTTCATTTACTCTTCCAAACACGTATGCTGCTCATTTTTTGAGTCAAACACGAAAGGGAATTTCTGAAAAATCTTTTTCATACAAGAAGTTATATGACTGCCAAGCTCCAAAAGGGACGGATTAATTATTGCACCTCATGACGCCTGCGATCGATACATTTCAATTCGCAGGATTTGAGAATTGCCGCCAAGATCTTGAGCGAATGGCGTCTTAAAACACAAAGCTTCAGAAATCTGGTGCACAAGGGTCCATTTTGGAGCTTGAAGATTCTTCAAAAAATCTGTTGCGCTTTAAATGAAAAAACAACAACATGAATTTGGAAGGTGAGTAAATAATGGCAGATTTTTCATTTTGCGTGAGCTGGTCACAAAACCTCAAACAGTCCAAATCCACAGAAGGCAGAATATGTCCGAGAGCAGAGGACGGGGTCACGGATGGTGAAATGATAGGAGAGATATGAGAGAGAGAGAAACAGAGATGTTCTGGTATGACTGTTAGTCTGCTGGTGTACGAAGATCTTCCTGCCTGAAGCATCAGTTATTCCATCAGTTTATGGTATGAATGTCAAACAGAAGAGACGAGCCACAGTGGCGTTATTCTCACGCTATAAGTATAACACACACATCTGACAGGAAAACACACTGAACACGCTGAAAAACCAACGGAGGGAGCATGCATTAATAAAACAAAAGCAAATTTGGATTAAATGTCTACGGCTACTGTTCTGTGAAAAAGGACACAAATACTTAGTAAATTAAATTGACACAGACAAAATAAACCAGGATGAAATCTGAGCGTAAGGATAGACCGATAGTTGCTGGACTCGGTTACGGATGTAACCCTTGTTTCCTGAAGGAGGGAACACGTCGGAATGTACCGACGAATTGGGATCTCGTCACCTTCGAGTGTATTCTTAATGAGCCAATGCACTTTGGCGTGGAAGTTTTGCATCGTGCGTCCCGCCCCGCAGCGCGGGTATAAAGGTGGAAGTTGGAGCAACGCACATTCAGGTTTCTGCTGAGCCGGTGATACGAGGCTGTGACGACGGGACGTGACGTACTCCTTCAGGGAATGAGGGTTACATATGTAACCCAGATGTTCCTTTTCAGTTGATCACGTTCGACGTCATGTCAGAACGTACCAACAAATTAAAAGTGCCACTATTGCTGCCCCTTCCAGCGCCCTTCGTAAGGCACCTAATCCCCGCACACCTCCTGGGGCAGCAAACATGGGGGATAAGTGCTCATTAAGATGTTCTCAGAGCACTTATGCCGAGAACGTCAACCACAGCTTTCCACATGACCCATTCAGGGATAACACTGGGAAAGTGTGCCCTTTCCAGTTTTAGAAAAGGATGCTGCGGAATCCACATCCTGTCCGTATATGTAATACTACATATGGAAGTTTCTGGGGTAGCTCCGGTCTGTTCAGGAGATAGTAAATACCTGGTCAGAGACTGCAGAATCGAGGGAAAGACAAGGGCTCGTCATCAGGGAAGCCATACCATGGAAGAATACACATAGGGATCACAACATATGGTGCCTGGCACAGGGGTCAACCACTGGGCGTACTTACGAGTGTTAGGTCGGGTGTCGGACGCTCTGTCATGTCTGACTGCCGGGGGGGATGGAGGAACAGCTGAGGAACTCTACTGTGCACAATCTGGTCCTTAGGAGGGGAATGGCACAGCAAGCGAGACACTGAGCGGGGTCTCTGGTGTTACCGGCTACTAGAGGCGAACACACGGGAGGATACTGGCTCTACATGAAGGCTCACACGTGTTGGGTGTCGCCGCAGCTCTACATGTATCTGTCAGCGAGGCGCCAGTGCCCAGAAGGAAGCAAGACTTCTGGTAGAGTGAGCTCACAACTCGAGAAGGCACGGCATGCCTTGGGTTTGATACGCCAAGACGATGGCATCCACTATCCAGTGGGCCATCCTCTGCTTAAATACAGCCTTTCCCTTCTGCTGGCCTCCATAACAAGACAAAGAGCTTGAGGTCTCGCAGCTCTACGTTTGGTGCAGGCGCAAAGTGCAGACGGGACAGAGCAAAGCTAGGGCTTCCTCCGAGGGCAGCACTTGCAAGTTCACCACCTAGTCCTTAAAAGGTGGAAGCAGCAGCTGGCCACCGGGGCAGGATATGTTTGATTGCCTCAGTCTGTTTCTGTGCAGCTGAGAACTGTTGGGCGAAGCTCTCGACCGCAGAAAATGTCAGCCTGGGAGTGTAGTCAAGGAACTGATACCACATATCTGCCAGGCTCAGCCGGAGATGGCGTTCATGGACCACCAGAGTGGACATTGCGTGACTGAGGGAGTGCTCAGTGACTTTCGAGGTCCATCGCTGTGCACATCTCCAGCATAAGCCCTGGGGCAGAACTATCCTCATGCAACTTCTTAAGTGCCTTGGCCTGGTAGATCTGCAAGAGCGCCATAGCATGCAGGGAGGAGGCAGCCTGTCCAGCGGCTCTGTAAGCCTTGCCTGTGAGATTGGATAAGAACTTGCAGACCTTGATGCAGATTGCGCCTCAAGGGATCTTTGGACACAATTCGACATCACAACTGACTGCTCCACCAGGGGGAACTCCACGTATCCCTTGGAGGGCTCGGCAGGCCACCCCACCATCGAGGCTCGTGAGGGGGGGGAAGGCACCGGACCAGTTTCTGGCAGAAAAAGGTGCCATCCACGATCTGGTCCTCTTCATGCACTTCCAGAAAGAAAGAAACCAATCGTCCAACTTTGAGGACTCGGAACATGGTGGAGGCCTCCACTGGAACCCAACTCTCTTGGTGGGCTGGGAAAGCATTGCCGTCAGCTCTGGGTCAGGCTCGGGCAACGCTACTCTCCCTGAAGAGGGCAACGCAGTCGAGTCTTCATCTCCAGAGGACTCACCCTCAGATACAGCAATCAACATCTGATCATCCGGAGGAGCCCCAAATGAAATGACTGGTCCCCCATGGGAAGGAACAGCATGCTCAACCTTCCTGTGATGTGCCAGAGGAGTGGGGGGCCCATGGAGACGTACTCGGCAGGTTATCCCTCACTGTAACCGTCAGGTCACTCTGGCTGTTCACCGAAGTAGCCCTCTTTCCATTACCGGAAGAGGAGTTGGGGTATAGGTAAGGGGACTTCCCGCAGTGGGTACATGACTCCTCCAGACACGCAAGGCAACGATCGTGACTGTCATCCGGCGCCAGGAACGCCTCCAGAAACGCACGGGTGGAATGACATCTTTAGAAAGACATCACACCCATGTTTTGCTCTTTCAGGGAAATAGACTTTCTTACAGTGCTGAAGCGCACAGGGGAAATGGCCGCAGCACAACTGGCAGGAAATAGTGCAGTCTGCTCTCATTGAAGGCGCAACAATGCTTTCTCAATGCTGCATGAACATTAGGATACGCCAATGTGCATTGGCTCGTTTTGTTTACACTTGAATGTGACAGGGCTCTCAGGCGAGATCCCAATTCGTCGGGACATTTACATGAGCAAAATTTGAGAACAGCATATGCTGTCCATATTTTGATTTATGTCGGCCCAATTTGCATGCTTTCATTAAACAATCGACTCCAAGCTCAACTGTGCAATATGCTTACAAAATCTAATCTGAAATAGACATATAAAAATATGTAAAATAAAAGCTAATTCAATGTACATTAATAAATACTGCAATAGTATGTAAATAATATGAAATAAAATAACACTGGCACACACAACGTAATAAAAAATAAAACGTAAACGTGTACAGTATTTATAACTTAAAGAGACGGACATATATTTATGACTCCTCTTTCCTTCTATTAGAAAACTGACGCTGATACTATTTCTTGAGTACTATTTCTTATAATTGAAGATTATACATCTTCAGCTGATCCTCAATTACACAAAATCAACTAAACGTCTAAACTTCACAGGAACGATGTCACAGACATTTGTGTCAACATCACCTCGATCATCTGACAGCATGATGATAATGAAGCAGCACTGAAGCTCAAATCATAACAGCCTTTTTTGCAGAAAAATGACAATTCTGTCATCATTTACACTCCTAAAGAGGTTTGGAACAACATGAGGGCGAGTAAATGATGACAAAATGCTCATTCTTCATTCTCACATCTACGGCTTTCGCTATAAGTCCAGCCATCGGTCTATCCGTACATTTAAGATAGACGTGGACGAACGGAGCTTCGTTCCTCTTTACCTTCTCACTACATTTGCGAATGGTGGAGGTGAGTTCGCTCACAACCATATCTATACATTTCAGGCACGGCCCGTTTAGCTTTTGGATCTGCTTTTTCACTATGGCCTCAAAGGCCAGGTCAGGGGTAAACAGGCCCGTCCTGCAGAGGAAGTCATGGAGGAAGAGAAGAAGAGGATGACAGATAGACAGGGTTGGAGGGGCAGATAGATAGACAGCACAGAGGAAAGAGAAGGCAAGTGAGACATTTGGTTTCTCCTCAAGCCATTCAACAGCGGGTCCGAGCCGAAGAGACGCCGGCCCGTCACCCGTCCACCAGCCCGAGACAGAAGCCTCTCCGGAAAGCAGCTGTGCAAACCAAAGGCAGTCGAAGAGTGTTTGAGAATTGATAACAGGAGCCATTATTAATAATTGAGCATCAATTATATTTATTTTATGCATTTTATGTTTTGTTTTTTTAATGATTGCTGATTTAATAAAAACAGTAGTATAACAAAATATAGTAATGTAACTAATAGCTGTTTCTTCATGTCAGTTATGTACATTTAAATTTTATGTTACATCTTGTTTTATTACATTAATGTTTGTTGCATTATTTTAGCGGAACGCACTGTAAGTTGTAAATAAAAAAAGAGTATTAGAGTATGTTTTACAATAAAACACTATTTCATGTTTATGTGTTACTTGCAGTTTCTTTGTAATTTTTTGGCATTTTCTAGTAAAAAGTAAATCCTAAATTGTTCTGGTGTACGTTCATTAGCTCATACACAACAAATGTGGACATACTTATATTTCCAATTAACTGGGTGATTATATAGTTACATTTTAGTGACAAAATAAACCATTGCAGCTGAGATTTGCTATGAAGTACATATATATATCGCTTTACGATATATACTGTATGTATGCGGATAAAGTTGGAGCTGGGCGATCATTTTGCGACAAAATAAGAATCTCTGTTTGGTTTTGCTATATTTGTAACGTTCAGTTGTAACCTTTGTCATGGTTTGTAACTCTTTGTTTCCTTTTTGTTTCCATGGTTTCTAGAATGTTATCATTTGTTGTCATGGCGACTCATTGTTTGATTGATTTGATTCACCTGTTCCTTGTTTAGCCCTTTAGTTACTCTGTGTATTAATATCCCTTATAGTTTGAGTCATTCTTTGTCTCGTTTATTTTAGTTGGTTGTGTTTCTCCTGTGCTGCTGCATGTTTTTGTTTTGATTAATTGTTAAAAAAATATTTTTTTGACGTTGTAAATCAGACAAAGACTATTGGGGTACCTTTTACATGGAAATACTATTTCAGTCTTTCAACAAACAAATTCTATGTTTATTTCAATGGATTTTCTTTGCAATTTTTTTTAGCAGTTTCTGATTGAAATTTGTTTCAAAGTATTATTAATACAAGGTTCTAAATGTATTAATCCTGAATAAAGACCCTTGTCTTCTTAGAGCTGCTTTATTTACAACCATTAGTCTCACTTTTGATGAAGTTTGCATCATTGATTGTTCCTATTTTTTACTGTGAAGCTAGTATTTCTATTGTATAAAGCGCTATAGAAATAAAGGTGACTTGACTTGTGATTCTATTGTCCTCGAGAATCTTCTATTATTGTTGTTTTGCACTAGATTTATTCATCAATATCTCTGACTGCCTTTAACCACACTTCTGCCTTCCTCGAAGCTTCCGTCTCAGAATAAACAGAGCGTTTGGACGCTGAGGTCTAATGGATGAATTCATGAAGAACAACGTTAGCTTGTGTTTTGGAGTTATGCTGTTATGCAAAAAAATAGGGCTGCACAATATATTGAAATTATCGAAATATCACCAATGATTTTAATGCTTCAAAAAGATACGTTTATGGTGATGCAGTTAGCTGACAATAGGTTGGATTTTGGTGGTAAAAATCCTGTTTGAAGCTTCTGTAGTTTGTTGGTTTCAGAGCTGCACAATTAATCGTTTAAATACAGCGATCTCGATTCAGACACCCACGAATCGTCAGTCTATTAAACCTTTGACAAGTGCGATCGCAGCGAACATTCTGAGCCAGAGAGAGCAGCTGTCATGAAACAGCTTCACAAACCACACAGTATCATTATTTCCGTCTCATAATCATCACATTATCATAGACGTACTGTGATAAAAGTTTATAGTTCGGATATAAACACTGAGCGATCAAAAATAGAGTAAATCAATAAAGATTGTATCAATCACATCGTTACACCAGTAGGTGGCGACAAGTGACTGTTAAAACAGAGAGATTCGTTCAAAAATGTTGATTCATCCAGTAATGAAACAAGTCTTTATGAGGGAGTCATTGAATCATTCACTCAAACCAGTTGTTTTAAATTATTAATTCAAATTCATTTAAAAAAAAAAAAAATAGACAGCAGCAATTTACATTTTGCCAGAATATAAGCTATAAAAAATATCCAGAATTGTGCAGCTCTAGTTGGTGATATAATTTTCAGTTTTTAAATGTTTTAATTAGTTTAAACATGTTTTAATAAATCAAATATCACATTTTTTCTTGAATATCGTGCAGCCCTATTAAAAATGCTGTTAATTGTTAATGTTCCCTTACTCTTTACAAAATCAAATGATTAAGCGGTGAAACCTCAGCGTCCGCAGCCCTCTGTACACAAAGCCAATGCTGCCATTCCACCCAGAATCCCTCTGTCCAAAGCTGCAGGCACACGAACATACACGACGGTAATCACCCACAATCCCCCTACGGTTCCGTGAGCGGGCGAGTGGGGTGGTGGGAGGTCACGGGTGGGTAACAGCAATAGTTTGGGTTGATGGGAGACACGGTAACCCTCCACCAGGCCTTTACCTTCTTGGTACACTGCCTAACGGTATTGACTAGCTCAGAAATGACCATGTCCACACATTTCTGGCACGGCTCTTTAGTCTTCATGATCTGCCTTTTCACAATGGTCTCAAAGGCCATGTCCGGTGTGAAGAGCCCAGTTCTGTCCGACCAGAGAGAACGGACAGGCCCGGGAAAAGAACGACAGAGGAGAGAAAAAAAAGGAAAAATTGGGTGGAAAGTAGAGCGTTAATCCAACAATTTCCCTCCCAGCCCAAAAGAAATGAATGAAGAACTGAAATAATGGCTCCAAATGTCCTGCCGAAGCTCAATTGTTGGTTTAATATGTTAATCACACTTAAATGTATCAACCGAAGTTAAACGTAATTATATAATTATCGTTGAAGCCTAAAATATTAGGAAAACACAACTAAAACTAAAATGAAAACAGCACTAGTTGGGCGGAAAGAAAGAAGGAAAAATCATAGTGTATTTTATCCAATTAAGTCCAATTTATCAATTTAAAAGGGCTATATATAAGATTTTTCATGTATTAATTGCATTTTAATTCGTATATCGGGACCTTGAATCATGTTCACGAGAGAGAGCACAAGCATTAAGTCACTGGTTGCAGTTCACTTAACGGCCACCGGTGTCGCTAATAACAAGAGGGAACTATTAACTAATGGTGTTACCAGTTATTGTTACGTATTTTGTTTGCATCAACATTTTGATTAATCATATCAACTATATAAAAACTGTGTAGGGTAAGTAATCTAAAAAAAGTAATTAATCACTAGCCATTAATAATTACATCTTCAACAATGTGTTTAGATTACTATGGAGCCCTGCACATGACATGCAAGAAAAAAAAAGTAAATCGTGCGCACAATGATTTACAATTTTGTTCCCTCCATTTGTTAAATTGCGCAGACAAATTACTATTTCATTCCCTCGATTTACTGAATTGCGCGAACGATTTACAATTTCGTTCCCTCGACTTGCTAAATCGCGCAGACGATTTACTATTTCATTCCCTCGATTTACTGAATTACACGAACGATTTACTATTTCATTCCCTCGATTTACTGAATTGCGCGAACGATTTACTATTTCATTCCCTCGATTTACTGAATTGCGCGAACGATTTACTATTTCATTCCCTCGATTTACTGAATTGCGCGAACGATTTACTATTTCATTCCCTCGATTTACTGAATTGCGCGAACGATTTACTATTTCATTCCCTCGATTTGCTAAATCGCGCAGACAAATTACTATTTCATTCCCTCGATTTACTGAATTACGCGAACGATTTACTATTTCATTCCCTCGATTTGCTAAATCGCGCAGACAAATTACTATTTTATTCCCTCGATTTACTGAATTGCGTGAACGATTTACTATTTCGTTCCCTCGATTTACTGAATTGCGCGAACGATTTACTATTTCATTCCCTCGATTTACTGAATTGCGCGAACGATTTACTATTTCATTCCCTTGATTTACTGAATTACCTGAACGATTTACTATTTCATTCCCTCAATTTACTGAATTGCGCGAACGATTTACTATTTCATTCCCTCGATTTACTGAATTGCGCGAACGATTTACTATTTCGTTCCCTCGATTTACTGAATTGCGCGAACGATTTATTATTTCATTCCCTCGATTTACTGAATTGCGCGAACGATTTACTATTTCATTCCCTCGATTTACTGAATTACGTGAACGATTTACTATTTCATTCCCTCGATTTACTGAATTGCGCGAACGATTTACTATTTCATTCCCTCGATTTACTGAATTACGCAGACGATTTACTATTTCATTCCCTCGATTTACTGAATTGCGCGAACGATTTACTATTTTGTTCCCTCGACTTGCTAAATCACGCAGACAATTTACTATTTCATTCCCTCGATTTACTGAATTACGCCAACGATTTACTATTTCATTCCCTCGATTTACTAAATTACGCCAACGATTTACTATTTCATTCCCTCGATTTGCTAAATCGTGAACGTGATTTACAATTTCATTCCCTCCATTTGTTAAATTGCGCGAACGATTTACTATTTCATTCCCTCAATTTACTGAATTGCGCGAACGATTTACAATTTCGTTCCCTCGACTTGCTAAATCGCCCAGATTATTTACTTTTTCGTTCCCTCGATTTACTAAATTAAATAATTTAAAATTGCATAAATTATTCTTGAACTAACAAACATATTTAAAGGGAGACGTTTACATTTAAAACATACATTTTATCATTAGATGTTCAATCCATTATTGTTTTATATAGAACTGTTCTATAGTCTATACAGTATTTAATGCAATTACATCAGAAGTAACTAATTAAATTACATAAAAATTAAGAGTAATCCCTTTACTTTTTTTAATTAAATTACAGTATTTAATTACCTAGTAATGAGTTACACCCAACGCTGATAAAAAATAATGAAATGAGCCCAGATTAATTATTTTAATCTACTGATAATGACTGTAATCAAATATGTTCATATAACAGCAGCGATATTAAGAAGTATGAAGTGCGCGACCCGCGAGACATAAACTCATAATAAAGACAAAAGGAGGATCATAAATAAAACATATGGAAATAATTATCATGACAAAAGCCTCATGTTAGTTATTGAAACCCAAAGGTCACATGTTTTCTTGTCCTAAAGACAAGAAAGACTCTACAGACGGAGGTTCATTCAAGAGGCGAGGAGGGACACATACAGACGGACAGTCACGGATCTAATCACAAAACCCTCATCCCGATTCCCTGATGGGATGAGATGCCCTTGCACAGAGACACGGCTGAAGTCAAAGACGTTTGTGATTAGATGCGTGACGTATGGCGCGAAGTTTGACCGCAGACAAACGAGCAGGACACATAAAACGGGACGGAGATCTGGACAGGACTGAAGGACAGACGTGCCTGATGCCGTGAATGTTCTTGATGGCGTAGCTGATCTCCTTGCGCAGCTCCTTCTCGTCAAACTCCATCTGAGGAAAGACAACACCTTACTAAATAAAAAGCTAGCAAACATTATATTAATTACATTTTTATTATAATTATTCGACTGTATGTGTCACATCAGTGTCACATGATCCTTCAGAAATCATTCTAATATGATTATCAATGTTGAAAACCTTCATTATCCACCATTTAAAGTTTAGGGTAAGAAAAATTATTTCACCAAAAGTGACAGTAAAGACGTTTGTAATGTTAACATATTAATGCCTTATTCTACATCCCATAATCCTACCTAATACTTGAACTTAACAACTACCTTACTATTATTAAGCAGTAATTAGGAATTTATTGAGGCAAAAGTTGTAGTTATTATTTGGTAATGAGAAATGAAATTCTAAAATTTACACCTAATTCACAATATAATATATACCTTATATATATTATATATAGACCTTATATATATTATATATAGACCTTATATATATTATATATAGACCTTATATATATTATATATAGACCTTATATATATTATATATAGACCTTATATATATTATATATAGACCTTATATATATATATATAGACCTTATATATTATATAGAACCTATATATATATATATATATATATATATATATATACCTTATATATATTATATATAGACCTTATATATTATATAGAACCTATATATATATATATATAGACCTTATATATATTATATAGACCTTATATATATTATATATAGACCCTATATATATAGACCTTATATATATTATATATAGACCTTATATATATTATATAGAACCTATATATATATATATATATATAGACCTTATATATATATAGACCTTATATATATATATATATATATATATATATATATATATATGTGTGTTTTTAGTAACACATAACAGAGAGTAATATTACATAGAGATGTACAAATTATAAAGCATTGAAACTCATGACTGATAAATGAATCTAGTGTTTTTCATAAGCTTCAGAAAAAAACTACTTCCTGTTCGCTGCCTCAGACAGTGTTTTATTGTGGATGAGTGTTCTGAGTGTGTGTGTGTGTGTGTGTGTGTGTGTAGGCCAAAGGAAGGCGGAATGTTTTCCTCATAAAGGCTGCGCTCAGGCCCGGAGGGAGACGCAATCCTGAGCCGTGACTCATGAGAGACTCGCTCAAAGAGAGTCTTACATGTTTAAAGTCAAAACATGAGTCTTAAAACTCTTAAAGAGTTTTGTATTCATTTTGGCTGCAAAGAAACTGCAGTAGACGTACATAACAGATCAAATTATTTTTATCAAAGTATCTTAATCTCACCAAGGCTGCATTTATTTCATAAAAATAAAGTAAAACAATGAAATATTATTACAATTTTAAGGAAACATTTCTTAAGAAACTAGAAATAAATACTTTTATTCATCAAGGATTCATTAAATTGATTGAAAGTGACAGTAAAAACATTTATAATGTTACAAAATATTTCTATTTTTAAATAAATGCTGTTTTGAACTTTCTATTCCTCAAAGAATCCTGAAAAAAACAACTGTTTTCAACACTGATAATAATCATAAAAGTTTCTTGAGCATCAAATCATCATATCAGAATGATTTCTGAAGGATCATGTGACACTGAAGACTGGAGTAATGATGCTGAAAATTCAGCTTTGATCACTGGATATAAATTACACTGTACTATATATTCACATAGAAAAAAACTATTTGAAACTGTAATAATATTTCACATTTTTACTGTATTTTTGATCAAATAAATGCAGCCTTGGTGAGCAGAAGAGACTCTTTCAAATACATTAAAAAGCATTTATTGTGTAAATGCACCCCATCCTGTGAGTGTAGAAACACCATGGATGAGAAGTGTGTGTGAGTGAGTGTGTGTGTGAGTGAGTGTGTGTGTGTATTCCCTACGTTACAGGGACCAAATGTCCCCACAGGTATAGTAATACTGGTAAATTTTGATCTTGTGGGGACATTTTGTTGGTCCCCATGAGGAAACAAGCTTATAAATCATACAGAATTATCTTTTTTGAAAATGTAAGAACATTTTGTGTGATGGGTAGGTTTAGGGGTAGGGGTAGTGTAGGGGGACACAATGTACAGTTTGTACAGTAGAAAAACCATTACGCCTATGGAATGTCCCCATAAACCATGAAAACACAACATGTGTGTGTGTGTGTGTGTGTTTGACGCTTGCTCACACACCTTCACCAGCTCGAAGGGGAAACGCTCGTGGAAGATGCGATTGATTCTGGCTCCTCCAGAGAGCTCATATGTGTCTATCTGATCTCCAGATCCCTCGATACGCTTCTCAAAATCCACGGAGAACTGCTGCACCATCCTGAAACCGACACCATATACACTGAGGATTCATCCGCAGTTCTGTCACAACTAGCCAGTTTCATTTCTTCATTTAGCAGATGCTAATATACTTAGAGAATAACACAAGCAGAAGAATCCTGAACGTGAGGTACTGACTGCAGCAGGGCCTTGGTCTTCCGGGACGGATCATCCGGACGGAAGTTCTTGTATTCGTCCACTTCTTTCTCGATGGACAGCAACTGACTCTGCAGTTTAGCGCGGAGCCCAGGCAGTGTGTCACGGATGTGATTGGTCAGTTGCTGTGGAGGAGCCGAGAAAGACAGAGATGAGGGTTGAAGACATGTTTAGCTATGTTTCCATCCACCTATTTTTAATGCGAATTGCTTAAAAAAAGCTGGATGGAAACGCCGAGATGCACATTTGATAAGAAGACTATGATGGAAAAGTCAGTCATCAGAATGATTTGGTTTAATTCCCTCCAGAAGCGTCTCACACGGCATCCGAACACGAGAGAACATGACAGCGTTTCGTCATTTAAGATTAGCCATTGTGGCTTCTCCGATTGCAGCAATTTCTGTTTTTAATACTGATATTTTGTACAAATTTCCCAAAGAGTGACGATTTTGGGATGTCTTGAACACATGGTATGGAAATGCTGCTTTATCTGCAAAAGTTTTATGCCATATTCCAATTGTGCAATGTTAAATTCACAACTTTGGATGAAATTTAACTGGTTGATGATACACTATCGATAATAATAATAAACTTTGTTGTTAGATAACACATGTTAAAGGCAGCTTCTCAATGAAAAATAGAAAACTATATATAAATACAGCTGCGAGCAGCAATTATCGGGGTTCATGCACTTTAAACACCTTTAAACACACGTGTAAAAAGATATAATGTTATAATTAGCAAGCCTGCAACCATCTTGATCATAGATGGAAAAAGCCAATACAGGCAATTTCCCATAGGAAACATACGGTTTTTAAAGCTTTTTAACAATTATCGAGGTTGCGGCAAAAACCTAGGACTAGTTTGTCTGGTGTTTGAGTAATAATAATCTCCAATATTTAACGAAGGATTCGATGGACAGCGGCAGTCCTAGAGGCAAAGTCCCTCAGAATGAGGAGTTCTAACATGTGGGATGAATGTTGTGCGAAAAATAAGATACACGACCCTTTGAGCACGTGAAAAACGTAAAGGCGCCCACCTGTGGCCGATTTCTTTAGAATCCCAGCGAGTTTCGTTACGATTGGCCACAGTTAACCTTGTCTGATAGCTGCTCAAATTTCATTGGCCGATGGCGGTCATGTTTTTTGAGATATGTCAGTGATCTCATAGTCAATCATGGCACCTTGGACAAAGACACTGCATGCCAATTTTCAAGTCGATCGGACAAACTGTCAAGTAGTTATAGCCATTTTCATGTTTTTTTCCCTGTTATAGTGCCACCAAGTGGCCGGTCACCGCGTCCTCTTTCAAGTGACCACAGAATGAGCTCTTACACATGTGTGCCAATTTTGGTGAAAATATCTCATTCCGTTCACGAGTTATAGCCATTTTAGTAAAAGTGGCTCCGCCCACTTCGTACGTTTCGGCGGCCCTTAGAGACCGTGAATCGAAATTTAAACTTTTTTTTGATAAATATTGACAATCAGACTCCAGAGAATCTTGCTGCACTGTTTAAGTTCCGATCAGGTGAAAATCCAAGGACTAGTTCCAAAAAATTCAAAATACCGAAAATTTCGCCACTTGACACTTTAGGAGTTATGAGTGATTTCGTACTTCTGACCGCTGTAGCGCCCCCGTCAGGCCGATCGGGGCGAGCTTTGGTGACGTTGTAGACGGTGTGAGTACTACCAACCCTCAAAGTTTCAACTCTCTACGACTTACGGTTTGGTCTGATCACTTTTATGGGATAATGATGATCCTTGGAGATTTTAACAATTATAATAGGATTTCAGCGCTATAATTCCAAAGCATTCGTGAATTGCAAACATTTAAGTTTGGATAGTACATTTTTACATCTGTGCTTGTAAATAACCTCATTAATATTCATGACAAGCCCCGCCCCTCCATAGCTTCCGCCTGCAGGTGTTTCTCCCGCTCAAATGCACTTGTGGCCGAAACAACCCAAACCGAGAGTTTAGATTGACGTTTGCAACATTTCAGTTTGCACTTTCAGCTGCTCTACGTCCATCTCACCTGGTTGAGGGTTTTCTGCAGGAACGGCGTTCCCATGCGGTCGGCCAGGTGTCTGTAACTGGGGTGAGACAGGAAAAATTTCCTCTCCGCAGCCATAGCGGCGTTGATATCCTTTTTTCCGTCAATGTCTTTCTGACTGCGGTTCACCACACCGATGTAACCTGGAGTCAAATAAACACATCATCTTTTGATGGGCAAGAGTACAAGAGTGCAGAGCTTCACAATCAATGTGTGGATACCAAGATGGGATCTCTCGGATGAGAAATGATTGAGCTCATACTCGGATCGCACTTTGTTATTTCTGCAAATTGAGACATTTACGCATTGGGCAGACGCTTTTCTCCAAATTGACATCGCATTGCATTCAAGGTATATATTTACATTTGATCACTTCTTGCTTTTCCTGGGAATTTGCAGTAAAGAACAGCCGTTGTTACTCTGAGAGCTTGTCAATTAATCTAATAATCAAAGATCTCATGAGATGGGATTGTTAAAAAGACTTAAATTTCTATATAAGGCTTTAATTAGCATTTAAATGTCTTAAATCCACTTTTTAAAGTCTTAACTTTTGTGCACCAATTTAAAAAAGGTTCTTAGAGGTCAAAAATGACTGAAGTGAAGCTTAAGTTTTTAAAGACCGTTGGATCCAATTAGTTCTATAATATGCAGAAAACAGGAAAAAAGTGAATATTTGCTTTACAGGAAAAACCTGAGAAAATGGCGCCATCTGGTAAAAAATAAAAAATCAATTAAATTTTGAAGGCTTGCCAATAGAATGAAAGCCTTTCGACAAAGATTGCATTATTTTATAGTTGAATGGCGCTGGGATCAAACATTTCAGTTTTAATGGGTTTCAATGGGGATGTTTTTGTCCTTGAGGTCCTGAGAGGAACTATTTTGTGTTTCTAGTGTAAAATAGATTTATGAAAGGATATGAGGGTGAAATATTAAAATACTAATAAAAATGCAGACTTGTGCCAAAATTTACGCAGTTGGCATTAACACGGGCAAAATTATCAAAAAAAAAACAAAACTAATGCATAAAAGTGAATTAAGACAGAAATGTTATGTTACTATTTGAATCCCCAAATTAAAATGTATTATTATTATTATTTTTGTATATTTTCAGTCCAGTATTAATATTACAAAATAGATTTTTTCTTTAAAAAAAATGTACATAAATGTGTAAAGTGTCCATTGTTTATTTGTAAATCCGTGTTGAGCAGGATTTGATTTCGTTGGTTCGCATTGAAGCCGATGGAAAGTATCAAACTGGACGTTCTGATCCCTGCGGATACGAGGTTTTTGTTTCGTGATTGAGATACACATAGAAAAAGAGTGAAAAAGAAAGAAATATGTCTAGTTTAAAACTCTTCAGTTTCTCATTCCAGTGACGTTCCTCGTGTTTCAGGATTCTTCTACAGCATGTTTGTGGTTTCTCATGACATGAGCAGACGGTGAATGAAGGTGAAGACGCATTTGATGGGAAAACCCGACGTGTGGAAACTCAAGAGCTTCCCATAAATATCCTTTGTTGCAACATTTTTTCCAGATGTGTCAATGAAACGAAGACCGATTCTCTCTCCTCCCGCTCACAGACTGCAGCAGCGACGTCACTCCACTAGAGGGAAACCGTGAGACGATATCTGCCCACGTCAGCCTGTAACTCCTGCTTTCAGTAGTTTACCATAGTAAGTGTCCTTTTTACAGTAGTTACTTACTTCCCTAAGTCAAAGAACTTGCTGAAAACGTGCTTTAGTGAGTCGTTTTTCCACTAGTACAGAGTTTACAATGAAAATAAAAGCTTAATAAATAAATCATACAAATGTAAGTTTGAAATAAATTATTTTAAAACAAAACAAAACAAAAAAAACCTTACAAAAAAGATGAAATATTCTGTTTACCTGCGCGTCATGTGATCATTAGCCAACATCACTGTTAAATTATTGTAATAGTAACATAAAATCTCATGGGTAAATATATATTTTAGGATAAAAGGGCTGACAAAAACGTTCAGTAGTTAATAATAGTCAGCTGTTTCATTTTAGGACATCCAGAAGTTATTTAAATAGATTTAATGATATTGTTAATAATTAAATTTAAAGCTATGAAATTGTAATATTTGTAAATAAAATCATTTTATTTCTGATGAATGGGGAAAATAGGAGGAATCTGGGAATTGACCCTTCGCAAACAGTTTGATTGACAGGCGATCTGACCAATCAAAATCCAGAATCCGGGGGAGTTAGTAGATTAACGTTGGTTGAAACAACATTCCTTCTGATGTTCATTCATGTTTATTTGATGCTATAAATGAACTAGTATGAAGAGATGATCGCTTCACGAGGAGCTACAGCGATCTGTCACCACACATTAAACACACACTAGACGCTATTTATTGATTCAACTGCTTTAAAACATTACAATATTTTAAATACGAAACTGTTTCATATGTCAGTCAACGCGATGTATTTTTCACCTCGTGAGAACATGATGTGTGGCGTGAGAGCGCATAGCAACAGTAACTAAAGGGGGCGGGGCTTTGCGAAGGGTCAATTGTGATCTGATTATAAAACGACTTGATGAATTAATAAGAAATAATGATTTTCCTGACTTTGTGCATTTTTAATTACCTATCATATAATTATAAGTGCTTTTTTGCCAAAACAAAACAAACAAGCAAATATAAAGTAATAAACACTTTATAAGCAACAAAGAAAAAGTGTTTTCCGTATCTGAGAGTTTTACACACAGTTTCTTCAACGTTTGTACTGAATCTGAAAACAGAATCATGATGCATCAGAGAATCGATGTGATGGAAACGGGACTGAATGCATTTCACGTTCTCACTGTCACAATTATGTCCGTCTGTTTCTGTTCTTTAGTCTCATGTTCCTTGTTTTGAGTTCTAGTCCTGTCATGTGTAGCATGCGGTCTTTGTTTTGGTCCTGTCAGTTGTCACATGGTCTTTGTTTTGATTTCCGTCCGTCCGTCGTCTCGTTATCTTTGATTTAGCTCAGCTGTGTCTCGTCAGCCATGATGTCATTCACCTGTGCCCCGCTCGTTATCCTCCTGTGTTTCTGTGTATATATTCCCTCTGTGTCATTCCCGTCCTTGTCTGGTGTTAACGTTTTCGTGTGTGGATATTCCTGCATATTCCTGACACTCACCTCGCCGCAGCGGCAGCAGCTTGTTTTCCAGGATGTCCCGAGCGTCGGTCCCTTCATCCATTAGATCGAGTTTAGTGATCACGCCAATGGTCCTCTGACCTGCTCACACACACACACACACACACACACACGATGAACAGAAGTTAAAGCTGCAGCCCTTTACTTCTGTTACTAACTGGGTGTGGACGCACAAAATACTGCATTTTTAAGAGAATAGTTTCTTTAAAAGTCGGCTTCCTCAAAGAAAAAAGATAGTTTACAATGAGCTAGTTAACATTAACTACTAAAGCATTTATTAACCCTCTGGTATCGCTCATTTGGGAGTCACACTTGTGTTGTTCGCAGTCAAAAGTGTCCGGACACCTTTCAGCAAAATCAATGTAATATATTTTTATTCAATAATATTTTTTCTTTTATATTTTGCATTTTGAGAGAATTTCATGCTACTAATTAATATTTATGCAATAATTACGATCTATTTTTTTCCCATTGAAAATAATACAAAATTGATTTTTCTACAAAAAAAAAAAAAATTAAAATTATTTTTCAGTTAAAGCTGTATTTCATTTTAAAAATGTATTGAGCCCCCGCACATGACACGCAAGGGAAAAAGAAATTAAATTGTATTGTGTTGGCATACGAATGGCACGCCAGCGTCTCTCACGCACCCTGCGGGTCGACTTCTTTGGCGATCTTCAGGGCGTCGGAGTTGGCGAGATCGGAGTTGGCGGGCGACACGGCCAGCAGGAGGCAGTTGTCTTTAGTCACAAACTGCATCAGCATGTCCCTGATCTGCTGCTCGATGTCCGCAGGCTGATCTCCCACCGGCACTTTAGTCATTCCCGGCAGATCGACCAGCGTCAGGTTCAACACTGCAGAAGAAAACACAAGAGCGTTCCAGAAACGTGTTTGTGTGAGCGAGGGGGCGGAGCCTCTTTGATGAATATTCATCTGACCGTTTGGTGAATAGACGCGCAGGTTGATCGGCACGGGAGAAATGCCTTTATTCTGACCCGTGGCACGATCCGTCTCCGCCTCGATCTCCTGACGCACCTCATCGAAATCCGTGAACTTCTTCCCCTTACAGTGAAGGAACTCGGCGTATTCTGAGAGGAAACAGACGCACGTCATTAAGTTTGAGTCAGTGCAAATTACAGTAATAATCGGCAAATAAATAATCCAGCTTAAATAAATCCAGTATTGATTTATTCTGTTGTAAAAAATTTAAAAAAAAATCAACTGGAGAAAACAGTGATTACACTAAAAGCTGAACATAATTAGCATAATTTTTTCAAGACAATCTATATTTTTTTTAAAAAGTCTTATATTTGATACACCAGGCTTTTATGGCTCATATGTTGAGAATATGGAGGAAAAAACTCCTCAACAAACTGATATTTATATGACAAAAAGTAATATACATTTTTAACACACTACATAAAATGCATATAAATGCCAATAATATGTTTTAGTGTACCTCTATAGTTTAAAAACACATAATGCCATGATGATTGACAGATGAACAAATACACATATTTGATACTTTATTAAAAAAAAAGATAATCAAGTAAAGTTGCTTCAGTCCTGTAAGTGTTAATTTTGAAATATTATATTATATTTTAATATAATATATATTATATATTTATATATATATATATGTATATAAATATAAATATATATATATATATATAATATATTTATATAATATATAATATATTTCAAATATTATATATTAAGTTATTCTTACAATAAGAGTTTAAAAACATATAATGCCATGATGATTGACAGATGAACAAATACACATATTTGATACTTTATTAAAAAAAAAAAGATAATCAAGTAAAGTTGCTTCAGTCCAGTAAGTGTTAATTTTGAAATATTATATTATTTTATATTATATTTTAATATAATATATATTATATATATATATATATATATATTTATATAATATATTATATATTTCAAATATTATATATTAAGTTATTCTTACATTATAAGAGGGTGGATGTTTTACAGGACAGTTTTGATTATGATTTTCCACATTAAATATGATACAGTGGACTTTATAGGGTTAAAATCAACTATCAAATCATAACTAGATGTTGACTTGAATGGGCTACAAAATAAATACATTTGTAAAACTTCTTGTAACAAACAATGATTTTTAATTAATCATGTAATTATTGTGTACATACATTGTACTTATATATTTTTTTTCTTTTTTTAAAAAAACCTTCACATAACTACAGCTTTAGTTAATTACTTAAGGGTTAAAATCAAATATCAAATGAAAGTCCAGCCTGCTCCACTAGATGGCGGTGTTTATGAACGCTTGTTCTGTTTCTGCAGTCAAGCACCTGATCCCAGACCAGCGCGCAGGTTGTTAACCTGCTGTTGCTAGGAGACCGGGCTCACCTGTGGGGCAGTTGATGAGCTGCAGGACGAGAGGACGGCGGGTGACGATGCCAGAGCCGCGCGGGAGGAAGTCCCTGTGCAACAGACAGAGG